>ML660200.1:63481059-63630845 GCA_007570785.1 Antilocapra americana | reverse complement strand
CACTTTCTCCTTGGAAGGAAAGTTATGACCAACCTAGAGAGCATATTAAAAAGCAGAAACAGTTTTTTAAGGAAACTCCACACTGTTCTCCATAGTGGTTGTACTAGTTTGCATTCCCACCAACAATGTAAGAGGGTTCACTTTTCTCCACATCCTCTCCAGCATTTATTGCTTGTAGACTTTTGGATGGCAGCCATTCTGACTGGTGTAAAGTGGTACCTCATTGTGGTTTTGATCTGCATTTCTCTGATAATGAGTGATGTTGAGCATCTTTTCATGTGTTTGTTAGCCATTTTTATGTTTTCTTTGGAGAAATGTCTGTTTAGTTCTTTGGCCCACTTTTTGATTGGGTCGTTTATTTTTCTGGAATTGAGCTGGAGGAGTTAATTGTATATTGGCATACATACCAAGGAAACCAGAATTGAAAGAGACACATGTACCCCAGTGTTCATCACTGCACTGTTTACAATAGCCAGGACATGGAGGCAACCTAGATGTCCATCAGCAGATGAATGGATAAGAAAGCTGTAGTACATATACACAATGGAATATTACTCAGCCATAAAAAAGAATACATTTAAGTCAGTTCTACTGAGATGGACAAAACTGGAGCGTATTATACAGAGTGAAGTAAGCCAGAAGGAAAAACAACAATACAGTATACTAATGCATATACATGGAATTCAGAAAGATGGTAACGATAACCCTGTATGCGAGACAGCAAAAGAGATGCAGATGTATAGAACAGTCTTTTGGACTCTATGGGAGAGAGCAAGGGTGGGATGATATGGGAGAATGGCATTGAAACTTGTAAATTATCATATTGGAAATGAATCGCCAGCCCAGGTTTGATGCTTGATACAGGGTGCTCAGGGCTGGGGCATTGGGATGACCCAGAGGAATGGAATCGTGAGGGAGGGGGAGGGTGGTTTTGGAAGGGGAACACATGTATACCCATGGCAGATTCATGTCAATGTATGGCAAAACCAACATAGTAATGTAAAGAAAAAAATTAATAAATAAATTTTAAAAAAAGAAGAAGAAAATAAAATATGAAAAAAATAAAAATAAAAAGCAGAGACATTACTTTGCCAACATAGGTCTGTCTAGTCAAGGCTATAGTTTTTCCAGTGGTCATGTATGGATGTGAGAGTTGGAGTATAAAGAAAGCTGAGCACCAAAGAGTTTATGCTTTTGTAATGTGGTGTTGGAGAAGACTCCTGAGAGTCCCTTGGACTGCAAGGAGATCCAACCAGTCCATCCTAAAGGAGATCAGTCCTGGGTGTTCATTGGAAGGACTGATGTTGAAGCTGAAACTCCAATCATTTGGCCACCTGATACGAAGAGCTGACTCATTTGAAAAGACCCTGATTCTGGGAAAGATTGAGAGCAGAAGTACAAGGGGATGACAGAGGATGAGATGGTTGGATGACATTACTGACTGAACGGACATGAGTTTTTGTAGGTTCCGGGAGTTTGTGATGGACAGGGAGACCTGGCGTGCTGCAGTTCATGGGGTTGTAAAGAGTCTGACATGACTGAGTGACTGAACTGAACTGAACTGAACTGAATTTCGTAACACCTCTATTTAGCAAAATAAAAACTTGAGTTTTTAAATATGAGAGTAAAAATCAACATATAATTACATGCTTAAAATAGCATTGAAATGCTGAAGGTAAATTTTATCTATTTATGTACATTGCATAAATAGTAACAAAATAAACTGTATGACATCAATTACCATTTTTATTTCTATTCCACTTAGAATGCTAGTAACAGAAGTCTTCCAGTATATTAGGTTAACATTATTTTTTAAGTCATTCCCCACATGGAATAGTACATTAATATAACATCTGTATCATTCAAATATTTTCTAAAGTCCCCCAAAACAGTCTAAGTATCAGACGACCAAGACTCAGTCACAGGTGCATGCCAGGAAGAAACAGACTGAAATCAAATCACATTAAATGTTCTATGTGTCACTCATCTTGAAAAAATAATGGGGAAAGTAGTCTCAGCATGAGAACTGATGAAGTGTTTATGAGTTTAAGCATTCGAATTCTATATCATTTCTCAAATTTTTGGATTACAAAATTTAATACCCACATTTTTTAGTTTAGTTTTTTGTAGATAAAATGGTCCAGGCTCAAAATAGGTGAATCCAGACTGCTACATTTTTTAACTATGATAAAACAACCATATGATTAAACCTCATGCCTAAAATCTAAATGTTTATGGGCACATACATTGTCTCCCACTCTCAACTTTTTGATTTAAAATGTTTTGGTTTTACTTTTAGGTTTTATTTTTAAAATAGAGATGATGAACCTGAGATTCTTGACTCCTGATGGCTATCAATACCCTTTATGTAGTTTTTTAAGCCATGGGACAGAGAAAGGGATTCCAAGAAGCACAGGTAGAGAGTGATCTTCTCTAGGAGTAAACTAAGATCCAACACTTGAAGTTGTCAACACAGCTGGAATTTGAGGGTCGCACTACAGAGTATGGATCCACAGGGAAGAAACCATAAAACCTGTGTAAAAATTTATTCTGCTTCTTGGTGAACTCTCAAGCTGTAGATTCACAGGCTGAGACTCTGGGAGACCTCACAGAGGTCTCCCAGCCACTAGGAGGCAGAGAACTAACAGATATTTCAGAGGCTGCATGATGCAAGAAAGACTTTGGAAACTGGGTGAGGTCAATGTGAAGAGACTTAGATGAACACATTATTGTTTTAGTTGCAAAGTTGTGCCTGATTCTTTCCCAATCCCATGGACTGTAATCCTCCAGGCTCCTCTGTCCACAGAATTTTCCAGGAAGAAATACTGGAGGGGATTGCTATTTCCTTTCTCAGGGGATCTTCTCCCACCAGGGATCGTACCCATCTCTCCTGCATTGGCAGATTTTTTTAACACTGAGCCACCTGGGAAGCCAAGATGAACACTTACTAGGTATTCAATTGAGGCAAAAAGGCCACATCCTTCTTCCCAGAATCTTGCTCTAAGAGTGAAGTGCTGCATCCAACAGGACAGGTAAACCTGAAAGAGACCAGCCAATAAAGCCTAAAGCCAAGTTGGCAAGGTTCAAAGTCATCATCCAGGAAGTTAACTGCTTCCCTGAAGAGAATCAACATTTTGCTGTGCATAATTTACTAAAAATATATGTTCCACTGGTTATGAATAAAGTAAATAATCTTAAAACTTGTATTATGTGATTGGGATTTTATTTACTGCTCTAGTTAAACATATTTGGGCTAAGAACTTTTTGTTCTCTTTTGCTAATACCTCCAGTCATTCCAGGTGATCCTATTTAAATCAACCTTCATCCTTCTACTTCCTCCCCCAAATTTGATCGTATGCAATACTGTCCCCCTATTTTATGTACATCATATATTTTTATTGAATTGTAATGTGACTCTGTTCATGCTTGAACATTTCTATAGTTAGATGTAATTTATAATCAATGATGAATCACTGTTTACTTGGTTTTTTTTCTTTCTGATTGGCACATATAATGATAGTTGCATAAGGCTATCAGTGTAGACTTAGAGCCAATGAATTATGGTAAATATGTAGAAATGCAATTAGTTATCTATTAAAAACTATAACAAATGTAAAAGAATTGCATTAGAAAGTCATAAGAGCTACCACCCTAAGACAATGATATATGAAGTGCAGCATATTGGCATGGCAAAGATCTACTGCACATTGGACTCAGTAATGTCTCTGTCATTGACAAGCTGGTAGACCTTGCATAGTTTTCTTAATATTTCTCAGTCTTGGTCTTCTCATCAGTGAAATAATACCAGTAATGGTAGTGGATACCTCATAGGGTTATGAAAATTTAAAAAGGTAGAAAAGAAAATGACTAAAACAGTTCCTGGAATAAATGCTGCTTGATCAACAGAAAACATTTTTATTAGTATGAAGATTATGAAGATACTGAGTTACCAGTTTCTTGTATATATTGGTAAAAAAAAATCTTAATCTTTCATTCCTAAAAAAGAAAAAAAAGATGAAATAAATAAGGAAGGCAGAAAAGAAGAGAAAGAGGGAAGAAAGAAGAAATTAAAGAAGCTCCCATAGTGCTTCTGCCAATAATGCAATCAGCAGATAGAAATGCATCTTCTGTTCATTAATGAAGCAAAGTTGACTTCAGTTTCTATGATATTAATAGCTGGGATATTAGAGTTTCTGATTTGTGAATAAATGCAAACTCACTACTCTGTTTCTTCTCACTAGACTGTAAGCTCCATGAGGGCAGAGATAAGTCTTTTCTTTTTACTCAACAGAGAGTTAATAAAAATTGAAATATATGATGAATAAATGTTATACATTGTTAAATTCCAATTTCTTGAAGAAGAAAATAAATCCTGGTCAAACTATTTTGTATTTTGCAACTTGATAACAGAAATGAAGAAATATCTCTAACATGACAATAGTCAACAAATCATTCTATCAGGTAGAAATAATTATTTTCATCTTCTGTCTCCTACAACTTTATGTAACATTTGTTATATTTGGTTAAATTTTTGTCTCTCTTTGAGAGAAGGGCAAGCTTAAGCACTCATCTTTGAGGTGCCAGCATCTAGAGAGGACACAGAACATAGAAGCATCAGGCAATGTCTGATGGATGAATGAGCCAGCAAATGGTTAATCCTGAAGCCGATCTTACATCTGACTCCAGCCTAACAGAGACATTCTGTTTAACTCAACTCTGACTGCAATCTGGACCTATTACCAACCTTCTCCTAAAGCTGATCCCACTATTGACATTTTCTTTAGGGATAAGATGCTATTCCCTAAAAGGACAGAATTCACTCAGCCACCATTTGTTGTGGGCTGACAAAGAGCCAGGTCCGCTTCTGGGCACTGGGGCTTAGATGGCAGATGGGGGCCAGGCTGTGACCAAGCTTCCTAGAGGAAAAACTCAAAGCCAGGGCTTGAAAGAACTAGACACTTTGTCTTCAGCCTTCAGGCAGCTACTTGGAGCCAATTCTCCACACATCCCTACACTACCCTTACTGCCATCTTCCTCTCTCTGCCCTCTCTTATCCACTCCCAGATCCCAGATTAGCAACTCGGGTGATTCTTGGAGGAATCATCACCAGTGGTTAAAGTCATCACCTGAGGCAGAATGAATAGGGAATGATGGATAAAGAGAAGGAGGGTAAAGTCAACAAGGAATAATTAGTGAGGAGACACTTAAAGAAAGGGCAAATAAATCACTCCATGGTGGGAAGAAAGATGGAGAGGAAAGGGGAGAGGAGGAGGGGTGAAAAACCATGGCTGGAGGGAAGAGAGGAAGCAAGAAAGGAGAAAATGAGGAGACAAAGGAGTAAAAAGAAAGAGAAAAGAGAAGAAGGAAATGAGAGAGAAAAAAGGTAGAGAGGGGTTGTTAAGAGGGAAGGGGGAGAAAAGAGGAAGAAGATGACCAAGAGGCTTAGAAGGACAGCATAGACCAACATAAAATTAAAACTAAAGAGTAATTTTATAAATTAGTTTTCATAAATAATATTTCTTTATTTATTATTTTATAAAACAGGAGACAGTTATTTTTAGAAAGATTTCAAGAGCTAGATGTTTTAAAATACTGAGAAGCCTTTGTGCTTAGAAGCCTATGTTTTGGTGCTTGGAAAATCCACTCATTTAAGATGCTACTTTTCCCAAAGACATTAGCAAAACAAGAACAGACTCAATTCCAGTAATGATAAGGTAAAGTGACAGAATGTTTTGATTCCTTGTAGCTTATATTGATCTTGAAAGTACCTGTTTCGTTTCAGCTTCACCAAACTGTATAAACAATATAGAAAGATGTCATTCTACTTCTTAAGAAGCTCCATTTTCTTTATCATTATTTTTCATTCTTATGCAGTCTATTTGAAGTGGACATCTGTGACGTGGAAAACTGACTCAAAGAAGAGGGAAACTTCTCAAGCGCGTGGACATTTCTTTCTCCTTTCTGTGGAGGACGGCTCTTTGTGACGGCGTCCCCCCCCAAGCCACCCGGTTACTTGGCCGCCATTTTCTTTGGCTCCTAACAACAAGAATATGTCATAATTCCCAAAGAGGCAGCTTCATTTAGTTACTGTGTTCTAGTATGCACACATCTCAAGTTGACGCCTAATGAAATAATGAACTCATAAAAAATGTTCAAACTCTGTGTGCTTTGGAAGAGGCCAAAAGCACAGTGACCACCATATGTTACACAGGCGTCAAGTGAAGAGTTCAGAGGAGGGGATGACGTCACACATAATGAGAAAGTTTCTCAGAGTCCTTCACCCCCAGTCACTGAAGAGGAGGAGCTACAGCACAGCCTAAATATTTTTCTCTTATTAGATTTTCTGTGAAATCTTTAGATATCTTGCTTGAGATCCTTGTATCCCAAAAGGTTTTGATTTTATGCTATCCTTAATTTCAAAAGTGATTGAGCATGTACTATTGCATGAAAAGGATAGCAAAAAAGAATAGTCACTGAATCATTTATGAGCTGAGCAATGAAAAGGGGCCATATAATTCCTCAGCTATACTTTTCCAGAACGTGAGGTACAATAAGTATCAAAATATATATTTAAAATATAATCTATTGTATAATAAACAATCTGTATTTGGGTCTATATATTATCATATTTATGTACTCACATTTTTGTTCTTTTCTATTCTGTAGTCTTATTTGTTGTTTGCTATTTATTCTGAATTGCTTATCTTTTGTGGAATCTATTACTCATCCCTTTGTCCATTTCATGTTCTTTTTTTAAAGTATTCAGTTATAAAATTGAAGTTGAAATTTATTTCTATTAGGTTTTCCATCTTTACTTGTGTGGAAATGCACAAATGGGTGGGGAAAAACTTTAGAAAGGAATGTGATTATAACTATTTCACATTGAATATCTAGGTTTCAGAGTATCTTTTAATGGTATCTTTTTCTCAAGCAGTTTATAAATACAAAATTATCTTTATGGTCTCCAGATGTGTTGTTAAATAAAAAGTGTCTCTAGGGCTATTTGATGCATTATACACTTGTTTCCACATGTGTCAAGCAGAGCAAAATTTGACCTGGGACTATATAAAGTATCTTACTGAAACTGTTAAAACCATCAGTGCAACTGCTTATTTTATGGACTCTATTTACTAAAATAATTATACAGACAGTAAATACTTGGACAATGAAGACACACAGAATCTCTAAGTGTATCCATAGAAATATTTTGAGCTAAGTTTCTTGGGACCTACTAGCATCACAGTGGGACCCTTAAGCTATATAGTTAAAGGGAAGCACACTCATTTTTTAATTTCAAGTTTTCAGTATAAAGAAAACCTCAATTTGAAGCATAAATTTGCTTAACACTTTATAATTCAATTCTGTAAATCAGTGTATTTGTGTCAGCACTTCATTCTGATATGTAAAAGAGTATCGAAAAGATGCATCTTCCCTGAAGCAAAAAAGTTTTATATCCCTCAGGCAAAGAGCATAAACTATGCGTTAAGTTTTGCAAATATGAGAACTCATTGCCAAAATATAGAGGATAAAGATGGGAATATACTTTAAAAAAAATACATCCAATCATTTCATTAGCAGCATGAATAAGAGAAAAAGTACTTAGTATCAAAGTTGGGAAATTCAGATTTTATCTCACATGTTTTTGTACTCTTAAGTTCAATTTCTCATTAGCAGTGCATGAGGAATACAATTGCAATGATGGGGAATCACCAGAGAATAATGCACATACAGTTTATGCGTAAGATTGAGTTTAGTTAAAATTACCACCGAAAGTTTTTAAGTTGGTATATTCTTAAAATTTGAACAATTTCTTCCATAGCCTCATTTCTAATTTACTTAGTCAATATTTCTGCACAATAAAATAAATTCAAAGTTGATAATGTGTATCAGTTTTTCTCCCTCAGTGCATAAGCATAATGTTAAAAATATACTTTTTCAATCAAAATCACAATGCAGTGCTATTTTATCACTAGAATGGCTAGAATTTTAAAATGGAAAATGGAAAAATGAGGAGAAACTGGAATGATCATACATTGTCGGTCAGAATGTAAGATGGTGCAGCCGTTGTACAACATGGTTTGATGACTCTTAAATAAGTTAAGCATAGAATTAGCCTATGACTCAGAAATTCCATTGCTAAGTAGATACTCAAAACAATTAAAACAGGTGTTCAAACAAAACGAATGTTCATAGTAGCAACTTTTTTTTTTTTTTGCAATAGTCAGACGCAAAACAACCCGAATATTCTTCAACAGAAGAATAGATCAATAAATGTGGTACTTCCATTCAATGGAACATTACTCAATCATGGAAAAGAACGGAGTGCTGATCTTGCTACAGAGTAAACCTTGAAAACACTGCACTAAGTGAAATAAGCCAGACACAAAAGGAGATATATTATATAATCTAATTTATATGGGGGCTTCCCTTGTTGCTCAGTCGATAAAGAATTTGCCTGCAGTGCAGGAGACTTGGATTCGATCCCTGGGTTAGGAAGATCCCCAGAAGGAAATGGCAACCCACTGCAGTATCCTTGCCTGGAAAATCTCATGGCTACAGGAGCCTGGTGGGCTGTAGTCCATGGGGTCACAAAGACTAGGGCATGACTGAGCGACTAGCACTTACTTACTTGCTTACTTACTTAATTTATATAAAATACTCCCAATAGCAAACACATAGGGTCATAAAACAGAATAATGGTTGCCAGCAGCTGGCAAGGGTGGAAATGGGGAATGAATATTAAATGGGTATGGAGTTTCCTTTTGAATGAAGAAAATGTTATAGAACTAAATGTTGATGATGGTGGACCACACTGTAAAATGCTAAATGCCATTTAATTGTACATTTTGAGATGGTTAAAATAGTAAGTTTTATATCATGTGTATTACACTAACATTTTAGAAATATATCTTGACAACCACTGACCATATGACTGATTGTCTACTTAAGAATGTATGCATTTGTTTATTGAATTTTATAACAAGTTTATATTGAAAAAAGCTCAAAGAATGACTATTCCTGCTCTCTTGTGAAATTATAAAGTTATATAAATGAATCGTAAAATGGATATGAACTAATAATGACAAAGATAAGGGTAAACTAATATCAGCAATAAGTAATTATCCACAATATTTAGGAAGCTAGGAAGTAAATTGATGGGTCATATGTGTTGAGTCCCAACATCTGTCCTCCCACTTTATGTTAATAAAATACGTAAATGAGAGTATGAAAATTAATTAGAATACTGTTGCTAAAATATTTTATACTCAAAGACAAATTTTGAATTCTGCCTTAATTTTCTAAAGAAAGAACAGTGGCCTTTGTCCAGAGGAATTTCAAGAGGCTAGATTCATTAGTTATTATTCACCATAGAAGTCTGTCTTTAATAGTAGAGACCATGAAGAAATTTCAATATACATGGTAATATTATGATTATGTGTGATTTCTGCCAAAATTTCATAGTGAAAAAAATTTACCTCCTAAGCATTGCTTCTGAATATTGTAAAACAAGTTTTATTTCTATCAGAAACTTTAAGAGTCTTAGTAAAATATGCTGTCTTCTTGTGTGTGAGTTACGGCAATAAATCCAGAGTCTGGTTTAGAAACAAGAAGAAAGAATCTATGTCAACTTGAAAAGAAAGTTGCTTTCCCCTGAGAACCTTAATACAGTTGCAACACCAAGCAAAGGTTTTAAGAAAAGAATCATAAGGATTCTGGAATGTGAACAGTTTTGCTATTTCAAATATGCACGTATTTGAATTCTTCCAAAGCAGTCCTTATACTATCTTCACATGGGTGTCTCCAGTAAATTGTAATCACATGTATACATTTGGATTTTCAGAGTTTATACATGGTATATATAACTTTCTACATTGAATTTTTTTAAGTTCTAGTTATCCATGATTCACTGATCTTTGGGTTTAGAGGGTGTAGTGAGATTTGGTACAGAGGATGGTGAGTATATACCAAGAAGTTTAAAAGATTAAGTCAAGAGCCTACTAAATATGCAGCCCAAGGGTGTGGTAATCTTAATGTAAAAAGACTGGGACACTGGCAGGCTTAGACATTTGTACTGATTAAATCTCCTTTTAACCCAACCGTTTCCCTTAGAAATCTGGAGCAAATAATATGGACAATCTGATCAGTGGACACGATAGTGAAGCATACAAGGACTCCGTGTACCAAAATTTTCTATTCTCTTGCATTCTCATATTGCTTTCATTATCCATTAACTACAAGCCTAATCTGAGTTTCTTAACTTTGCACTCCACTGTATAACTAAAAGTTTTCAGAGCTTTAGAACACAGAAATTAATGTTTTGAATAACAATGTCAAAACTTAGTTTTAATAAATAAACTGTCCAACTTTACTTGGTTAGTCTTCTATGAGTGGAAAACTCTAGGGTCATGTACCAAAATAAACAAAATGATAGAGCATCTCTTAAAGGTTTAAAAGATTATTAATTGCTGTCCTTTGTTTAAACAAAAATATAAAGATATTTAAATTTAGATAAAATGTAAACATTTAAATCACAGTATGTTAGTCTTAAATTTTTCTCTAATCTTGAGGGCAAGAAAGCACTTTTTCAGAAGCATTTGTCTATAGTTTTCTTTCCAATGATGTCCTTTGTCCTATTTGAGTTTCAGGATATTGCAGTTTCCCTAAAGTGGGCTTAAAACTCAACATTGAAAAAACTAACTGGCACTTAGTCCCATCACTTCATGGAAAGTAGAGAAAAAGTGGAAACCGTGACAGATTTTATTTTCTCGGGCTTCAAAATCACTGGGAATGGTGAAATTCACAACCATGAAATTAAAAGACACTTTCTCCTTGGAAGAAAAATTGTGACAAAGTTTTGTTATTTTTGTTCAATCATTCAGTCACATCCAACTCTCTGTGACTCCATGAACTGTAGCACGCCAGGCTTCCCTGTCCATTATCTCCCAAACTACTCAAACTCATGTTCATTGAATTGGTAATGCCATTCAACCATCTCATCCTCTGTTGCTAATGTCGCTCCTGCCCTCAATCTTTTCCAGCATTAAGGGCGTTTTCCCAATGAGTTGGCTCTTTCCTCCAGGTGGCCAAAACATTGGAGCTACAACTTCAAAGTCACTCCTTGCAATTAATTTTTAGAGTTGATTTCCTTTAGGAGTGACTGGTTTGGTCTCCATGCTCTATCCCTGGGTCGGGAAGATCCCTTGGAGATGGAAATGGCAACGCACTCAAGTATTCTTGCCTGGAAAATGCCATGGGCCCAGGAGCCTGGGAGGCCACAGTCAATGGGATCCCAAAAGGTCCTACATGACTGAGCAACTTCACTTTATTTGGATAGTCAAGTTGGAAAACTTAATTTGAATTTCTGCCTTAGGGCTTCCCTTGTGGCTCACCTGGTAAAGAATCCCCCTACAATGTGGGAGACCTGGGTTTGATCCCTGGGTTGAGAAGACCCCATGGAGAAAGGAAAGGCTCCAGTATTCTGACCTGGAGAATTCCATGGACTGTATAGTCCATGGGGGTCACAAAGCACACGACTGAACGACTTTCACTTTCAAAGTTTCTTGAGGGGAAAATTTTTAAATAAAAATTCAGTTTATCACACATGTAAATTGTTCAGATTATCTATTAGCTCATGTCTTTGTAGAACTGGTGTGTTTCATTTAAGTAGCTGGATTTGAATGCATTGTTTACACTATTATTGTCCTATTCAAAGTCCTTGGGGTCAGTAATAGTACTCCCTCTTTCCTTTCTTGTTAGATACTTTGTATTTTCTCTCTTTTTATTTCTTGATCAGTCTGTTAAGAAGTTTATCTATACCAGTGGCTGTGCAATTGTTTTCTGCTCTCCTTTGCCCCTCGTATTTTTAGTATAAACTCAAATTTAGCTGACTAAACAAAACCCATTTGTGTGACTTACATCTGGAGTCATTCTAATGTGCCCTTTTATAAAGCAAACTGTGATATGATCAACAAAATCGATAAACTTTGGAACAAGACTCCTAGTAAATGGAACACAACAAAAGTAAGCAATTTGTGTAAAGCAAAAGAAAACTACTTTGGGTTGAATGACTGCTCTCTCCCCTTATCCTCTAAGCCTAAGGAAATATTGAATTACTCTGGAAATTTTTTTTAACAAAATAAAGTTGACAGTTTGTTCACAGAATCCTGTGATCTTCAAAATGTGTACACATAAATTCTTTGAAGTGCTGTAATTATGTTTTCCAAGGTATTGAAAAAATTCAGAATATTCAAGAGTATATTAACCAACTTTCTAATATTTTCAATATTGTCACTGCACTAACTTATTTTTTGAACTTTAAAAAAATATTGATTCTGAAATCTCTTCAAGTGATTCCATAATTACTCAAGTTTTAGGTCCTGATACATATTTTTAGAGCAAAACTTCCTTAGAATAAAATCAATTCGATTAAAATATATTTGTTAAAATTAAACTTAGTCATGTTTGGAGAATTTTCAGTTTCTCTTGAAATATTTGGAAAAGTTTATCAAGTCACAAGAATAGAAAACAGCAAAGCCTTAACTGATAAAGCAGCTATTAATCTATATTTTGATGTAGATAACTGTCCAAATTTCATAAATAAACACATCCTCTTAGTTTGGTAAATGATTAAATTTCACAGTTAAATTGACAATTTGCTTTCTATTCACACCAAATAACAAAAGTTTTTTTAGATTTTATTCCATGTAACCTCTATGTGTTGAGGCCATCAAGAAAGCATTTTAATAAAAGATATATTTTTCTTTCTTTGGCATTATTCCTCTAATATGAAAATACAACTTGGTGTGTATAGTCTCTGCTTTTAAAACATGCCAAAATCATTATTATTTTCATAAATCATATTAAAAAATAACTGATTGTCAAATATCTTTAGTTTCAAATATATATAAATTTTTTTATTTTTGTGTACCTAAATGCACATTTTAAGGACAGTTTTATAAGATTTTTAATAACCTTAGGGAAAACAGAAAATAAAATTACTTTTTCCATTAAATATCTGAAAATTAAAATACAAAGCTAGGCTGCAGAGTTTATCCAGTTGTCTCTAAAATGCCCTAAAATTGTATTCTTTCACTGTAATTTCAAAAAGTCATATAAAATTGTTTTCCAAAAGCAATGTACATTTAAACTTAGCCAGAATTATTCAGTTATTATCTGCGCCTGCCAATCAAACAAATAATCTTATCAAAATAAAAAAATGAGTCTAATCAAGTATAAAGTGACATAATTTTATTCTATATATGGCAAAATTAATCATTTAGGTGTGGATAGGGAAAACTTTTGATCTTTCACCACTGAGTATGGGCTTATCACTTATAACCTTTATCATGTTGAGATATGTTTCTTTTTTACCAAATTTATTGTGACATTTTATCATGAAAGTCTGCTCTATTTCATCAAATGCCTTTTTCAGCTCCTATTGAGATGATCATATGAATTTTGTTTGTTCATTTTTAATTTATTTATTTTTAATTGAGAGATAATTGCTTTACAATATTTCTTGGTCTCTGCCATACATCAGTATGAATCAACCATAGGTATACATATGTCCCCTCCCTCTAGGCCCTCCCACCTACCTCTCACCCCATCCCACCCACACACCTATGGGCACTTTATCTTTTACAAAGAAGGAAAGAATATACAAAGCAGAAAAGAGTCTCCTCAATAAGTGGTGCTGGGAAAAGTGGGCAGCTACATGTAAAAGAACAAAATTAAAACACTTCCCAACACCATACACAAAGATAAACTTATAATGAATTGAAGACCTAAATGTAAGACCAGAAACTATAAAATTCCTAGAGGAAAACATAGGCAGAACACTCTATGACATAAATCCCAGTAAGATCCTAAATGACCCACCTCCTAGAGTAGTAGAAATAAAAGCAAAAAATAAACAAACGGGGCCTAATAAAACTTAAGTCTTTTTCACAGCAAAAAAAACTATAAATAAGGTGAAAAGTCGACTCTCCAAATGGGAGAAAACGATAGCAAGTGAACAACTGACAAAGGATTAATCTCCAAAATATACCAGCAGCTCATGCAACTCAATACCACAAAAACAAACAACCCAATCAGAAAGTGAGCAGAAGACCTAAACAGACATTTTTCCAAAGAAGACATACAGATGGTTAATGAACACATGAGAGGATGCTCAACATTGCTCATTATTAGAGAAATACAGGTCATATGATTTCTTTCTTTCATTCTACAAATATGGTTTATCACATTTATCGATTTATGTGGCATCCCTGGAATAAATTCACTTCCCTTTTATGGTTGTGAATGATCTTTTCAATGTGCTGCTGAATTTAGTTTTCTAAAATTCTGTTGAGAATTTTTGCACCTGTGTTCAGCAGAAATATTGGCCTATGATTCTTGTATTGTCCTTAAATGGCTTTGGTATCAGGGTAATGCTGGCCTCCTCAAATGAGTTTGAGGGTGTCACTTCCTCTACACATTATTTGAAGAGCTTAAGAAGGCTTGGTGTTCTCTAAAAAATGGTGGGATTCAAACAGGGGAGCCTTTTGATCCTGGGTGAAAAACTCAAGTTTGTGGTTTCTTCCTGGCTTGCGGAGTCTAGCTGGCTTTCTCCACATGTTTACTAACCATCCATAAAAGCTTGCTCTCACCATCACCACTGGGAATGCACATGAGGGTTTGGCCTTCGGAAGGGTGTGTGAGTGAGATGCAGAGTGCTGTGGGTACCTGTGGGCCCACTGGGGCCATCCATGCTGGGGAATCACCAATGATTCGTGGTCTGGCCTCTTGGGATCGTCCGCCACACAGTTAGTAGGAGCTGAGTCTTTTTAATGCCCTTTGAGATTCTACCTTCCACTCTCCCAGCTTCTTTCTGCATCCAATCATTCACCTCATGACTCGGTAATCTGGATTGGGTGAGAGAGAAAAAAGACATTTGGGCACAGCTGGGGAAGCCAGGGGCTCATTCACAAGCTCTCACTCACCTAGAGATATCTCTTGGCTAAAGTCAAACTCTTCCTTGTAGCCTCTCTGTTATGTCCAAACTCCAACTTTTTGGCTTCAATGTTGTGCTGGAACTTCTACACTTGAAACCTAGCCTTTAAAAAAGGCTCTATAAACTGTGGGTGTTTGTCTAAGATAATACTTTCGAAGGGCTCCTGGACCATGGCAGAGAGCAGCTGGAGCCAGTTTCCACAGCTGGGATCAAAGACTTTATGCCTAAAATCCAATACGAAGGTGGGCCAGACCCCTTCTGGGTCCCTTGATGTATGCTGCTGAATACCACAGTGCCACAAATACACTTTTGTCCATGGATCGAGGTCAATTTTTTTATTTTCAGGGGATGATAGCGCATGAATGAGGGACGGTTTATTCAGTCATGAGGATGACTTTGCTAGATTTACCTGACGTCTGCTTTTAATTTTAATTTTAGAAAGTAATTCATTTAATAAACTGGTATTATGATGAACTGGCTTTGACTGGAGTATTTATGCAATTTCTATAATTTTAAAATTGGTAAGATCAATACAGTTTCATTTTTCATACAGACATCTAAGAATTTGTTCATTTTCTACGCAGGTTTTAATAATGCTGTATCAGAGCTTACATCTCTAATGATTTGGACTGTTAGTTAAAGTAACTCCTGGTGTTAAAATTACCACAAATATTCCTTTGTCTTATTAAAATATGTAAAGTTTATAAGACTAAACCCACAAAAATTGGGTATTCAAAACAACTATGATTATCAGACATGGAACAACAGACTGGTTCCAAATAGGAAAAGGAGTACATCAAGGCTGTATATTGTCACCCTGCTTATTTAACATATGCAGAGTACATCATTAGAAATGCTGGTCTGGAGGAAGCACAAGCTTGAATCAAGATTTTTGGGAGAAGTATCAATAACCTCAGATATGCAGATGACACCACCCTTATGGCAGAAAGTGAAGAGGAACTAAAGAGCCTCTTGATGAAAGTGAAAGAGGAGAGTGAAAAAGTTGGCTTAAAACTCAATATTCAGAAAACTAAGGTCATGGCATCAGGTCCCATCATTTCATGGCAGATAGATGGGAAAACAGTGGAATAAGTGGCAGACTTTATTTTTCTGGGCTCCAAAATCACTGCAGATGGTGATTACAGTCATGAAATTAAAAGATGTTTACTTCTTGGAAGAGAAGTCATTACCAACCTAGACAACATATTAAAAAGCAGAGACATTAGTTTGCCAACAAAGATCAGTCTAGTCAAGGCTATGGTTTTCCCAGTAGTCATGTATGGATGTGAGAGTTGGAGTATAAAGAAAGCTAAGCACTGAAGCACTGATGCTTTGAAACTGTGGTGTTGGAGTCCTTTGGACTACAGGGCCATCCAACCAGTTCATCCTAAAAGAGATCAGTCCTGGGTATTCATTGGAAGGACTGATGTTGAAGCTGAAACTCCAATCCTTTGGCCACCTGATGTGAAGAGCTGACTTATTGGAAAAGACCCTGATGCTGGGAAGGATTGAGGGCAGGAGGAGAGGGGACAAAGGATGAGATGGTTGGATGGCATCACTGACTCAATGGACATGGGTTTGGGTGAACTCCAGAGGTGGGTGATGAACAGGGAGGCCTGGTGTGCTGCGGTTCATGGGGTCGCAAAGAGTTGGACACGATTGAGTGACTGAACTGAACTGACTCTGGCATAAAGATGAGTGATTATGGAAAGAGTCTGAAATGCAATACTTGGATGCAGTCTCAAAAATTACAGAATGATCTCTGCTCATTTGCAAGGCAAACCATTCGATATCACAGTAATCCAAGTCTATGCCCCAACCAGTAATGCTGAAGAAGCTGAAGTTGAACAGTTCTATAAAGATCTACAAGACCTTTGAGAACTAACACCCCCAAAAGATGTCCTTTTCATTATAGAGGACTGGAATGCAAAAGTAGGAAGTCAAGAAACACCTGGAGTAACAGGACAAATTTTTTGTGTCTACATTCCTTAGTCTTAGTCAATTACACAACTCAGTTTAAACTCTGTGCTAGGGAGTATATAACAACAATGTATCCCACTTGAGGACAGTTTCTCCTTCCTGAAAACCTTCTGACTAATCCTGATATCTTAGAATGTATATTGTGGGAGTGGGTCTGGTAGGATCTTTCTATTGTTAAATTTTAATCTTGTTATCCTAAAATGTAAACTGTGATAGTGGGTCTGGTAAAATTTTCACAAACTTGAGACATTCTTTTGATTCATTGTAATAACTAACCAAAAGGTACATAACTCCATTTCTAACGCTAGCAAGGGGGTCCTCTTTCTGTCCCCTTCTGATGTCTATGTCAGAAGTTTCTCTATCCCTTTTATACTTTAATAAAACTCTATTACACAAAAGCTCTGAGACATCAAGGCTTGTCTCTGGCCCTGGATTGAATTCTTCTCTGGAGGCCAAGAATCTTGGCATCTTTCATGGTTCAGCAACATTGTTTCACAAGGAAGCCTGGTGTGCTGCAGTTCCTGGGAGTCAGACGTGACTGAGTGACTGAACTGAATTGAAAGATGAATGAACTGCCCTCTAATAACCAAACCACATAAGACTAATTGCCAAATGGCATAACATTAATGTGAACTGTTAATTCCTTGTGAGTGTTAGCTAAATGTGACATTTAAAGATATTAATCACCTCTATTGATTTATGTTTATGTAATTGATCTATCATGGCTTTTACATCACAGGAATGAAAGGCACATATGGAAATTCCTGATTGTCAGGACTTCCTGTACTGATCTCTGGGTCTCTCACACCAGCTAGCTTTCTCATATGATAAAAAAAAAAAAAAGAAGGCCCTGGTTTCTCTTGTCAACAAAAAGGCCAGGAACAGAGAATCCCTCTAGCCCTGAGCTCTTCAATGTTCATTTGATCATCTCAGAACAAACACTGACCATTTGTCTACCCTACCACAGGCCAAAATTCCATCTGTCCTACTAGCTGGAAGTTAGGAAAGAATGGGAAATTACTGTAAGACCTAATATAACCTTTCTTCTGTTGGTTATATGGAAGACATTCATTTGAGGCAAGAGATAGGCATAAGATCATCTTAAAGTATTTCATTTCATTAAAAATTCAGCACTTTGCATATTCTTATTTATTTAATATGGGCAACCTCACTCCAAAATGAATTAAGGCAGGTGATCTTTCAGCAAGGTAGTCATAGCAAAGTGATGCTTTGTTTCTAAACCCTCAGAATGCCTTGGATCCTATAATAAGTAACCCTAGAAAATCTACAGCTACCCACCTCCTCAAATACAAAATATTGCTCCATCCAGGGGACCCTTTATGTTCAAGCTTATACAGATGGAAGAATGATCTTTTGACTAACACTGCATAAGTGAATATGCTCTATAGCCAGATGCTAGAAATAGGTTATTTTCTTAATAAGTCTCTGTGTTGTTATTCCTTAGTGGTTCTCAGTGGTTTTCAAGAAGTCTAACTTGGCATACGATCGCACTGAAAATTTTTCACAGATGTGCCTTCAGTTTCTGATTAATTGTAATGTATTTGTTTCTATCAATATAGCTAAGTATAATGATATCTTCTGGCTGGAATGGGGATAGGTGGCTAATGTGGCTCAGTAGTAAAGAAGCCACCTGTCATATCAGGAGACATGGGTTCAGTCCCTGAGTTGGGAAGATCCCTTGAAGGAGGAAATGGCAACCCACTCCAATATTCTTGCCTGGAAAATCCCATGGACAGAGGAGCCTGGTGGGCTACAGTCCATAGGGTAGAAAAGAGTCTGACATGACTGAGCATACATGCATGCAGGGTAAGAAAAAATCAAGATGGGGCAAAACGAAGATGTCTTTTTTAAAAAAAAATAATTTGGTATTGTGCATACATATACTCGAAATGGACACAGATGGAAGACCAAGTACTTTCTAACAGGAAAGTGAAAGTGAAGTCGTGTCTGACTCTTTGTGACCCCATAGACTGCAGCCTACCAGGCTCCTCCGTCCATGGGATTTTCCAGGCAAGAATACTGAGATGGGTTGCTATTTCCTTCTCCAGAGGATCTTCCCAACCCAGGAATCAAACCTGAATCTCCCACATTGTAGTCAGATGCTTTACCATCTGAGCCACCAGGGAAGATTTCTAACAGGAAGCTGAAGACAAAGTAAGTGATAAGTACACTCACTGAGGATACTTTAATGCATGCTGAGGAATATTGCAAAAATGGTAATGCTGTTGGAGTTAATGTCTCATTAGTGTTTTGGATCTTTCAGTTCAGTTCAGTCTCTCAGTCATGTCTGACTCTTCGAGAACCCATGGACTACAGCATGCCAGACCTCCCTATCCATCACCAACTTCCAGAGCTTTCTCAAACTCATGTCCATCAAGTCGGTGATGCCATCCAACAAACTCATCCTCTGTCATCCCCTTCTCCTCCTGCCCTCAATCTTTCCCAGCACCAGGGTCTTTTCCAATGAGTCAGTTCTTTGCATCAGGTGCCCAAAGTATTGGAGTTTCAGCTTCAGTATTAGTCCTTCCAATGAATATTCAGGACTAATTTCCTTTAGGATTGATTGATTTGATCTCCTTGTAGTCCAAGGGACTCTCAAGGGTCTTCTCCAATACCACAGTTCAAAAGCATCAGTTCTTCGGTGCTCATCTTTCTTTATTGGATCTTTGGATCTGTAAGTCTCTGTAATCTTAGGATGCAGAAGTGAATTGCAGGGCTGAACTGTATATTAAGATTTCATGTCATCAATCATATATGCCCCTGAATAACTGCCCTGTTAAAATATCTGACAAAATAGGTATTTCAACCACAAAAATATTTTATATTCCTAGCTATAGTATCTGTTTTGAAACCTTGGTTTTGAAGTAATATTGGGGCAACAATCCTCATGAGTCCCTCATTTCTATGAAACATGAAATTCACCAGTGTTAACCAGCCAGTCTGCCACTTTCATTCTCCTATCCCTTATATTTATAATCAAAGGAACCTGCAAGGAAAAGAGCACATGTACATAAGCAGACTCAAAACTTTCAAGATCACCCTCCCCAATGAACAGATTTAGCTGCAGGCATTCATTAAAATACGCTCTATCTCTTGGCACCTAGGATATATTATCTCCAGATTTACCTATTCAAATGGTCACTCAATCTTACCTGTTTCTCAAAATAAACTTCACATTTCAAATCTAGTTCTTTCTCTCCTTCTGCCTTTTGGACTTAATGCCTAGATCAAGCCTTGCTTTCCAGATTCTTGGCATGAACTGAGACTTACATGGCTCCTTCTTGAAAACACCTCCCTTTTCTAGGGTCTTTAGGTCAAGTAAGAACTTTAGGATCGCCACCTTTTTCAGAGGAAAGGAAAGAAGAGTAAACAATCTCAATTTCCAAATATTACTCATCTAGAAGAGGAAGAGAGGAGAGAGTTCTGGAGAAGACAGACAAGACTCAAATGATGAAATCCATAGTTACATTTGTATATTTTTGTTGAGTTACATTATCCTTAAAATAGCTTCACTAACTCCACTGTTCTCCCCATTCAAACTAGACTTTGGTCTCTCCTGATCCAAGGAAAAGATGAAAAAAGAAACAATATATGATATTTTAATCAAATTAGAGTTACTGGAGTCTGACTGAAGTTTCACTTCTTTATATCTCTGATCATTTGATTTATTAGTCCTAATTCTCCCCCTTCCCTGTAGACATTGCAATAGTCTCATGATGGACAGTGTATTTTGCAGCCTCTGGAATTTGAGGATGGCCTTGTGAGTTATTTTAGCCAATGGGATATTAGTGACACAATGTGGACAGAAGCTTAAGGTGTGTTTGTGTGGATGTGTTTCTGGTCATTCATTTCTGTTTTTTCACTGAAAGCATAACCTGAGTAGCCACTGACCCAAGGTAGAACAGACCTAGACCCCATTTGCAACTTGAAGTGAAGCCCAACTGAACCCAGACTTGATGAACCAAACTTCCACCAACCAAGAGTCATGCAAGCATATTTTTTATGCCACTGAGTGGCATAATGCTTTGTTTCAAGCATTGTTTTGGTAATAGCCAAATGATCTACAGTTGTTGGAAAGATAAGATTGTCTAAACTGGAGAGGTTATCAGGAAATGTTGGAGACAATAACATGCTGGAGAAAAAAAAAAGTAAGAGATATGAATAGAAGTTTTCTACCAGCTTATTGCCTGCCCTAGGCTGATTCCATGGGAAAGGGTGGTAAATGAGAGAAGCCTCTTAAAAGTATAGAGGTCCAAGATGGAAGATGCCCTGTGCAGATAATTTTCAGAGTCCAGGAAGATGTCAAGCCTCATTGGATAATCTCCTGGAACAGAGCTGCATGATTGCTATAGAGGAGAACTGGCAGCATACTATCCCAAGCATAAGAGGACCAGATCAGCACCCTCTAAGAGCATTGAAAATTTCCCCACTCCACCCTTCTTATGCAGGAGTAAGTGGAAGTTTCTTCTAAAAGTGAAATTTGGAGATCTTGTAGACTGGGCATGTAACCAGGGAATTAATAAGGACCCCCATGAATGTCAATAAGATATAAAAGTATGCCAGAGATGCCTTGTGTCTCAAAAGATGCCAACATGAAATGCATACCATTGTAGCATCTGTCTATTCTCCTATAGCTTAGTATTATCTTCAGGAAGAGAATCCAAGCTACAAATACCCTGGATCACAACACATCAGATTGATTTGGAGATGGGAGATATTACCAAGTCATAAAACAAATCTTAGTAAACACCCCCACACACTAGAGTGTTTATTTCTCAGCCTATTTCCAGCTTTTAGTGATCAAGAGAGGCTTCTTCAGTCATTTCAGGAGGTAAAAAGAATCTCTCTCATTTCCTTTAGGCTCTATAAGAAAAAGCTAGCAAAGCATACTATATTTGGAAAAGAGCCCAAAATCTGATATTAATACCATCAGGAAATCAGAAACTAAGGACTGTGTTGTACTAAATATGATAGCTCCCCCTCCTATAAAGGTCCTAAGAGATTCACAAGCTATATTACACTTGAAAATTGCTTAAGCACCAGATCACCCACATTGCAAGGCTGGAATAGATTAAGCTATTTAAAAAACATACACAGAATTCTTTGTAAACTTAGTTTTAAATAATATACTGTTAGCGGACAGGGAAACTTCCAGAAAAGAGAAAGAGAAATTATACATATACCAACTTCTTTAATCCACATACAAAAGAATCTAGGCCATGATACTGTTTCATAGATGAAATAACTGTCACCAGCATTGTTCAAGCAGGAAGTAGAGAGGTAAATGTGAACCTGTAACATAAACATATGCACAAAATAGACACAGATCCCTTTTTACTTCATAATTTTGAAATTCCTTATTGGTGATCTTGTTGTTATTTTCTAATACCTGAAATTTTATTCCTTTATAAGTCTCATTGCTTTTTAGGTCTTGTTGATATGGAAATAAAATTAATTCAAATGGCATTTTTCTTGTCATAATTTTGCATGTGAATCTACAAATAGACATGTACTAAGTATTTTCAATTACTTTGAAAACGCACTTAAGTGTGCTCCCAAACTCTGTCATATCTTTAATTCAATAGATAAAGAACCTTAAAATATTTAAAAATTTTAAAGTTAAAGAAACAAATTATTTTTAGAATCTTTAAATGTACAAAATGGAGGGTTTAGCCTATATTATATATCAAAACAGATTAAATATACCACATATTTGATTAATATTCTTCCAACTATTTTAATATAATGTAGAAATAAGCATGTGTAAATGATAATCTTTATGTACAGTTTCAAAGAAAAATGGCAGATTGAAAATATGGATTATCATTAAAAAATTAACTATTTAATTAGCTGGTAACAATCACAAATTTTTTGGGGCTCTTTTAAGTCATAATTTATATGACCAACTTTTAGCTAAATATACAACTGTTTCTTGTTAATGAACCTTATCAAATGAGAATAGCACGGTTGATACAGTACCCTGTCATCAATCAGATTAGTAAGAGGTAATAGAACACTTTTAGTACCTTTGACATTCAACTCTGTCCTTCAACTCAGATATAATTATCTTATTTACAATCATTCATACAGGGCTTACCAATTTTCAAGTACCATACTAAATGTGTTTTAGAAAGTGATGTTAAAATTTCATGCACATCTTAATATGCTGGTTACTGATATATTATTTCCATTTCACAGTGAGGAAACCGAGACACAAGGTGGGTAGGAGATTGCTGACACAGCTTTGATGATACCGCTCACGAGGAGAAGGCTAGGACTCTGGTTTCTGCAGTCCACTTTTGGAGGCTGTCATCCCAGTCTTTATCTTCTCCTGCTTCTTCTGTAGTTCCTTTTCTGTATTTGTTTCACATTTTAAAATACAGTGGTTTTCGATTTAAGTCATTTATAAGCAACATTATATTAACATGAAAACATGGTGCCATAAATTCAAGTAAAGAACATCTCTGAACTATACATGGTTTTGTATTTGTATTCTTTGAATATATTATTATTTTTTAATTTGCTAATTTACTTATTCTTCTTCTCTGTCATATCAGAGTTATTTGAGACTGTGGGCTTTCTTCACTTAATCTTCATACTAATCAGTACTTTTCCTGCATTATTTCTTCCACTCTAGCTTCCCCTCCTTCACTCACTTTTAAACAGTTTTAACTTCTTATTATGGTTAAGGCTTGATGTCATGGAACATTCTCTTCCTACTAAAATAGTTTAAATCATTGAAATGACCAGATACATGAACAAAAGTAGAATATTTCTGAGAACTGAAGAGATCTTATTGATAAGCCTACATAGCAACAGATATAAAACACACTCTTTGGTACAGATCTGAATTTATATCTACTCAAGAGATGACGGACATATGAGATTCATCTTGAAATGAATACATTGTTAGACAAAAAAGGTGGAGAAGTGTTTGAAACACAGGCAGTAGAGCCATCAAAAGCAGGAAAGCCTGATGTATGTTTAGAAAAAATACAAGAAGCCTAGGATGGCTGAGATAGAGGTTCCATGTTCCATTGCAGCAGAGGATAAAGCTGCAGAGTAGTTATTTATAGTGAGAATACAGAGGACTGTGAACATCAGACTAAGGAATCTGACCTTAATTGTAGAGGTGGAGAGTCATTGAGTGCTCCAGGGCAAAGAAAGGCAAACGAAAATACGATGAATAGGGATGTCCTTGGTGGGCTGGTGGGCCAGCCACCTGCCAAGGGGTTCAATCCCTGGCCCTGGAGCTAAGCTCTCACATGCTGCTGAGCCTGTGTGTTGCAACTACTGAAGCCTGTGAGCCCAAGCATCTGTGCTCTGCAACAAGAGAAGTCACGGCAATGAGAAGCTTGAGCACAGCAACTAGAGAGAAACCCCAGCTCGCCCTGACTAGAGAAAGCCTTTGTGCAGAAAGAAAAATGCATGTGCCACAAAGAAGTCCCAGTGCGGTCAAACACACACACAAAAAGTGTAAAAGTATGATGAATCAAAGCTTAAATAAGATTAATCTAGTCATTGGCCATCATTGATGGCTCAGAGTATCAGTTCGAAGATGGATGAGATGGTTCATGTGTCAGGTGATATACTGGAACTGGGAGGTCTAAGATGTTACTATTTAGAATAATTTAACTTACTTTTGTAGTTCAGAGCAATATGAAGGATCTTCAGCTAGTTCTCAAATTTTCACAGTTTACTTTACTCTTTAATTCTTACTAATCAACTATGTCTGCTATTATCACTTCTATCAAGTAAGTTTACGCAACGCTGTTTTATGACCCTTGCATTTTATAACTCATAAAAGTTTGGAAGGTCCCTTTGCCCTTATTTTGTTTAAAGACACACGATAAAAGCACATTTGATAAAAACCACACAAAAGAAAAAACTGTATTTGTTATTGAGTAATATCCACTCACTTAGATTTCGATAATGCTGATGGAGTTCTTGTATTCATTTATTCACCACTTCGGTGCACAAGTTAGAAAATCTGCCTAAGAAAATGATATATCTGCTGTAGTGCCTGAAAGGATGGGACTTACTTTTTAACTAATAAATGAGACAATAATTGGCTGGGATTTATTCAACTCATTACTCAAAACTTTTGTGTGTTGCTGAGCATGCATCTGTTTATAGTGCCTGTGCTAGCATTGAATTATTTGGGTTATATTATTGTCTTTCGTAATTCAGGCCTATGCCTGCTTTATAATATCTGTTTGCCACAGATGGTCAGAATATCCTCATAAACAGGATGACAATAATTGTATGCTTACACTGATTTGAACCTATTTTAATCTAGCATATTTATTTAAAAATTTTATTTTCTGATTAATTGTGCTAAATGTTATGCAATCATTTCCTTTTAAAATGTGAGTGAAGCACAGGATAGCTGATAATGTATTTTTATTTATGGATGAATAATAGATACACACTTCTTATTTTCATAATAAATTATAGTTTTAAATTGGTAACATAATTTGGCATAAGTTACTAGTATCAAACTCTGTTGTTTTGCCCACTACAATGAAATATTAGTTTATTTTTTATCACATTAACTCTTGGCTTCCTCCTCCATTCCTAATAATCTTGAGATATTCAGTATCAGTTGTTATTTATGAAGGACTGAAGGTACTATGGTAATAAGACCCCAGCAACTAAGATATTGAGTAGAAGGTGTTCTGCTCCTCAGGTCATATGGAACACTTGTGAGATGCTTGTGGTCCAAACTCAAAGATTTGAAGAACCCATAACTTCTCCCTCTTAATATCATGTGTCTCTTCGTATCTTTTACAGAAGTTCTAGTCAGAAATGCATAGTATTGACTTTTTTATGTCTACAAACTACATAGTTAACTTTCCATGAAAGCATGAAGATCCTGATTGCACTAACAACTCCAAAACTCCCAACTCTTCTCAGCAACTGGCAATTTATTCTGGTCACCATCACAGAACCCTGTTACACTTTTGATGCCAAATCTTTGTTTCTGACCTCAGAGTCTCTAGTAAGTGCATTTACCAAATATGTTATCTCAGAAAGCAATATTCCATAGGACAAGGAGGAAAGGACTGTTGAAATCAGTTACAGTGTGCTCTTGTCCACAAGATAAGGCTAACAATCTGCTCTCGTTCAGCTTACTTGGCAGCGTTTCTTAAACCTAATCTCCAAAACTCTCCTCAGTTTGCACTGAAAGTGTCCAATGTAGTCATTTGAATGAAAAGAAACGCAGATGTTCAAACACTGGAACTGAACTATTTTTTCTTTAACATTTATCAAGATTTGTTAGTCACTTTTTTATTTTATAAAATGTGCTGCAATGAGAACATTTGCATTATCACTGTAATCTCAGTGTTTGAGAAACCCAATACTAGCAGTTTCAGTGGAACTTAAAATCTTTAGTGGTAGATTTCCTGGCAGAGATTTTTTTTTTCCCAAGATTTAGTCCAAAGTTATCTCAATAAACACAGCTGCAAAATCAAAACCTTGCAGCTTGAACTACAATTCCCTAAGACTGAATATCAGGAAATATGTACATTTTTCTAGTTTTTATACATGATTTCTAAATGAAGAAGTCAAATAATTTTTTATAATCATGAATCTATTCTGCTTACATATCATCTCCCCAAAGCAAAATATACTATAAAATCTTGGATTTTCAAACAAAATAAAAGCCAAATTAATAACTTATATTACTATAATATGCATTGCTTCTATAAAATTAAAACATGAATTTTATTCTTCATTCATTATTTCATTTTGCAAAAGAAGAAACAAAGGGTCAAGGAAGTTAAGTAACTTCTGAGACTACCCAGCAAATAATTGTGAGTAAAAGATTAGGGCTACATTACTCTGAGTCAGGTCCTATTTCTAACTTTTCTACCAAAATCATGTAAAAAATTATTTTATAAATATCACCTTCATGTATTAGTAAAAGAGTGTACTTCTGTATTATTCTATACTTCACAATGATGAATAAAGTTTAGCCAAAGAAAGTCAAACCGCAAAGCATTTCCACATGGTTGAGGCTAAAGGAATAAATAATTCACAAAAGATCTTAAAAAATGTTAGTGATAAGTGATAGTACCAACGTTAGTTACTTAGTGATAATATCTCTCTTGCCCAGGGTACAGCTCCACACAAAACTTTTTTAAAGAGTAGTGTGTAGCTTGTTTACTGGTGAATAATATTAATATCTTTGAAGTCTACTTTCATACTAAATGCAGAAAATCAACAGGCAGACTCATACACTTATGACAAAAAATATGTCTAACCCATCTATTGTCTCCAAATATAACTTTTTCTCCACTACAAAGTTGCGTATGATGCTTTTACAGGCACACTTTGGAGATATTGTGGGTTTGTTTCCAGACAATTGCAGTAAAGTAGATATTGCATTAAAATGTCTTATGAATTTTTTCCTATGTATATAAAAATTATATTTACACTGCACTGTACACTCTTAAGTGTAGAATATTACCATGTCTAAAAAAATGTATACACCTTAATTAAAAATGCTTTATTGCTGAAAAATGTTTACCACCATTTGAGTTTTCAATGAGTTGTAATTTTTTGCTGGAGGGGGGTCTTGCCTTCTTGTTTGTTTGCTTTTCTTTTTCTCCAAATCAGGTGTTTTATTTATTTATTTTCAGAAAAGGAAAGTCACATGCAAATTTTATTTTGGAAAAATGCAACTGTCTACACATTTGGCTTTCAAACACCCATTTCTTTCAAAGAAAGTAGCTTATTCTACTTTCAAAGAAGGACATCTGTTAGTGAAATTTTATTTTCAGGTTAGGACTTGTTTTGTTCTGAGCACAGTGGAGGTGGTTTAGAAATTTAAAAGTGATGTGAAGATAAAGTGATCATTCACACGCATGTGGACTCTAGAAAGATGGTAGTGGAGAATCTATTTGCCTTCTTGTTGATGGCTTCTGACTGATCAGTGTGGTGCTTGCTGAAAGTTGAGGGGGATGTGGTAATTTCTTAATATAAGACAACAATGAAGTTAACCTCACTACTCCTTCCTTTCACCAACAATTTCTCTATAGCATGCCATGCTGTCTGACAGCAGTTTCACAAATAGAATATCTTTCAAAATTAGAGTCAATCCTTTCAAAACCTACTGCTGCTTAACCAACAAAGTTTATATAATATTCTAAATCATGTGTGGTCGTTTCAGCTATCTTCATAGCATTCCACAACAGGAGTAGATTTCATCTCAAGAATCAACTTTCTTTGCTCACCCATAAGAAGCAACTCATCATCCTGAGTTTTATCCTGATTGCAGCAATTCAGTCACAGCTTCAGTTCAGTTCAGTTGCTCAGTCATGTCTGACTCTGTGACCTCATGGACTGCAGAACACCAGGCTTCCCTGTCCATCACCAACACCCGGAGCTTACTCAAACTCCTGTCCATCAAGTCGGTGATGCCATCCAACCATCTCATCCTCTGTCATCCTCTTCTCCTCCTGCCTTCAATCTTTCCCAACATCAGGGTCTTTTCCAATGAGTCAGTTCTTCGCATCAGGTGGAGCTTTAGCTTCAGCAACAGTCCTTCCAACGAATATTCAGGACTGATTTCTTTAGGATTGACTGATATGATCTCCTTGCAGTCCAAGGGACTCTCAAGAGTCTTCTCCAACACCACAGTTCAAAAGCATCAATTCATTGGTGCTCAGCTTTCTTTATAGTCCAACTGTCACATCCATATATGACTACTGGAAAAACCATAGCCTTAACTACACAGACTTTTGTTGGCCAAGTAATGTCTCTGCTTTTTAATATGCTGTCTAGGTTGGTCATAGCGTTTCTTCCAAGGAGAAAGTGTTTTTGTTGTTGTTGTTGAGTTCATGGCTGCAGTCACCATCTGCAGTGATTTTGGAGCCCCCCAAAATTAAGTCTGTCACTGTTTCCACTGTTTCCCCATTTATTTGCTGTGAAGTGATGGGACTAGATCCCATGATCTTAGTTTTCTGAATGTTTAGTTTTAAGCCAACTTTTTCATTCTCCTCTTTCACCTTTATCAAGAGTTTCCTTCATTCTTCTTCACTTTCTGCCATAAGGGTGGTGTCATCTGCATATCTGAGGTTGTTGATATTTCTCCCGACAATCTTGATTCCATTCTGAGCTTCATCCAGTCCAGCATTTCGCATGATGTACTCTGCATATAAGTTAAATAAGTAGGGTGACAATATACAGCCTTGATATACTCCTTTCCCGATTTGGAACCAGTCTGTTGTTCCATGTCCAGTTCTAACTGTTGCTTCCTGACCTGCATACAGATTTCTCAGGAGGCAGGACAGGTGGTCTGGTATTTCCATCTCTATAAGAATTCTCCAAAGATTGTTGCAATCCACACAGTCAAAGGCTTTGGTGTAGTCAATAAAGAAGTAGATGTTCTTCTGGAACTCACTTGCTTTTCTGATGATCCCACAGATGTTAGAAATTTAATCTCTGGTTCCTCTGTCTTTTTTAAATCCAGCTTGAAGGTCTGGAAGTTCACGGTTCACATACTGTTGAAGCCTGGCATGGTGAATTTTGAGCATTACTTTGCTAGTGTGTGAGATGAGTGCAATTGTGAGGTAGTTTGAATGCTCTTTGGCATTGGCTTTCTTCAGGATTGGAATGAACACTGACCTTTTCCAGTCCTGTGACCACTGCTGAGTTTTCCAAATGCAGCATATTGAATGCAGCACTTTCACAGCATCATCTTTTAGAATTTGAAGTAGCTCAACTGGAATTCTACCACCTCCACTAGCTTTGTTCATAGTGATGCTTCCTAAGGCCCACTTGAGTTGGCATTCCAGGACATCTGGCTCTAGGTGAGGGATTACATCATTGTTGTCATCTGAGTCATGAAGATCTCTTTTGTATAGTTCGTCTGTGTATTCTTTCCACCTCTTAATATCTTCTGCTTTTGTTAGGACCATGCCATTTCTGTCCTTTATTGTGTCCATCTATGCATGAAATTTTCCCTTGGTATTTCTGATTTTCTTGAAGAGATGTCTAGTCCTTCCCATTCTATTGTTTTCCTCTATTTCTTTGCACTGATCACTAAGGAAGGCTTTTTTTAAATCTCTCCTTGCTATTCTTATTCAGACTCCACTTTTAAATCTAGTTTTTTGACAATTTTCACCATATCTTCATTTACTTCCTCCATTAAAGTCTTGAACCACTCAAAGTCATCCATGAAGAAGGAGTTAGAATTAACCTCTTCCAAACTGCTGTGATGTTGATATTTTTACTTCTTCTTATGTATCATGAATGTGCTTAATGAAATCAAGAATGGTGGACCTCTTCCAGAAAGCTTTTAATTTACTTTGCCCACATCCACCAGGGGAACCACTATCTATGGCAGCTATAAATTTATGAAACATACTTCTTTTTTTTATTAGTTTTGCCATACAATGACATGATATCACCATGGGTTTACATATGCTCCCCCTCCAGAACCCCCCTCCCTCCTCCCTCCCCCCAGGAAATCTCGTTGCACCAGCCCCGAGCATCAATCCTGGGCTGGCGATTGATTACACATATGATAATTAACATGTTTCAATGCCATTCTCCCATATCATCCCACCCTTGCCCTCATCCACAGAGTCCACGAGTCTATTCTATACATCTGCGTTCCTTTTGCTGTCTCACATGCTGGGTTCTCCTTACTGTCTTTCTAAATTCCATATATATGCATTAATATACTGTATTGTTGTTTTTGCTTCTGGCTTACTTCACTCTGGATAATGGGCTCCAGTTTCATCCATCTGAGTAGAACTGATTCAAATGAATTTTTTTTTAATGCTGAGTAATATTCCATTGTGTATATGTACCACAGCTTTCAAATGGCTGCAATCCAAAAATCTACAAGTAATAAATGCTGGAGAGGATGTGGAGAAAAGAGAACTCTCCTACACTGTTGGTGGGATTGCAAACTAGTACAGCCACTATGGAAAACAGTGTGGAGGTTCCTTAAAAAACTGCAAATAGACCTGCCATATGACCCAGCAATCCCACTGCTGGGCATATACACCGAGGAAACCAGAATTGAAAGAGCCACGTGTACCCCAATGTTCATCGCTGCATTGTTTACAATAGCCAGGACATGGAAGCAACCTAGATGCCCATCAACTGACGAATGGATAAGAAACATACTTCTTATATAATAAAACTGGAAAGTCTATATTACTCCTTGATCCTTGGGTTGCAGAATGAATGTTTTGGTAATGACATGAAAATAATGTTTAATCTCACTGTACATCTCCACCCAAGTTCTTGGATGACTAAGTGCCTTGTCAATGAGGAGTAAGATTTTGAAGGGAATCCTTTTCTTCTGAGCTAAAGGTCTCAAATGTTGACTTAAATATTCCAGAAACTATGTTATAAATGAATGTGCTATCATTCAGGCTTTGTGGTTCCATTTATAGAGCCAAAAGAAGATTTAGCATAATTTTTAAGGGCCCTAGAATTTTCAGAAGGATAAAGGAGCATCGACTTCAACTTCAAATCACCAACTATATCAGCCCTTAACAAGAGAGTCAGCCTGTCCTTTGAAGATTTGAAACCAGACATTAACTTCTCTCTAGCTCTAAATGTGCTAGATGTATTTTCTTCCAGTGGAAGACTGTTTGGTATACATTGAAAATTTGTTTAGTGGAGTCACCTTCATTCATTAGCTCAGCTAGATTTTCGAAATAACTTCTTGTGCCATCTACATCAACACTTGCTGCTTCACCTTGCAAGTTGTAGAGACAGCTTCCTTCCTTAAACTTTGTCAACCAAGTTCTACTGGTTAAAATTTTTCTTTGGCAGCTTCCTCACTGCTGCTGTTTCTCAAATCACACTTTGAGTAGTGAGACATTATTAGTAGTACCTTAACTGTAAAGAACTTGGAAGGTCATTCTCTATGGACTCTCACAGTACTGTGAATAGAAAATACTTGGAAAGCTCATCAGTACTGGGAATTGCAAATTTAATGCCAAGGCAGCTGCAGTCAGCTTGAGTGTATTCCCAGTTCACTCCATTCCACACAGTTATACTAAAGGAATGAATAATCCAGGAATGATCTTCAAATATGTTAGTGATAAATGTTAGAATTAATGCTAGTGATAAAGCATAATTTTAGTTAAAGATAGCTCCATCCACCCCCAAAATTTTTAAAGTCAAGTTCACTTCATTCTCTAATGTTTCTCAAATCCACATCATTGCAAAAATATTTTGCTAAGTAAATTTCAGGGGAAATGTCTTTTCGTCTACTAAGATACATTTTAATATTTTAGATAACAAAACTATATACCTTAGTAGTACTTTTCTTCTTATACTTACCCAGAAAATTTAGAGATAATTTTAGATACTATCATAGGCTGCGACTCCTAAAATGCTCACAAATATAATTTAATGTTATTGCTTCATTTAGTTTCTATTATTTTATATCACTAATATTCTTATTGTGTGTAATGTTTAATATGAAAGTGTCTCCAAATAAGTTTTGGAAGCAATCAGGAAAATAAGAGGAAAGGAAAAATCGAACAAAAGGGGAGGGAGGACATAGGAGGGAGGTAAGTAAGAGAAAAGAACATGGAAGCAAAAAGGAATGCTACTAGAAAATACAATAGGGAAGGAGAAAGCAAGACAGGAAAGAAAGGAGGAAGACAGCAAGGGGGAAATAGAAAAAGAAAGACATTAGGTACAAAATATGAGGAATTAATTTTTTTATAAAATGTATCAGATAAAAGCCAAGTATTACCCCCCACTGTGCATGCGTGTGTGAAGTCGTTTCAGTTATGTCCAACTGTTTGTGACGCTATGGACTGCTGCCTTTCAGGTTCCTCTCCATGGGATTCTCCAGGCAAGAATACTTGAGTGGGTTGCCATGCCCTCCTCCAGGGGCTCTTCCCTACTCAGAGATCCAACCCATGGTTCCTTAGACCTTGGCAGGCATTGGCAGGCGGGTTCTTTACCACTAGCGCTATCTGGGAAGCCTTTTTCCCCTCTGAAAGTGAAAGTCACTCGGTCATGTCTGACTCTTTTGAGACCCCATGGACTTTTCAGTCCATGGAATTCTCCAGGCCAGAATACTGGAGTGGATAGCCTTTCCCTTCGCCAGGCTATCTTCCCAACCCAGGGATCGAACCCAGATCTCCCGCAGTGCAGGCAGATTCTGCTGCGCCACATAGCTAATTGCTCCAGCATGTGCTGTGTGCTCAGTCACTCAGTCGTGCCTGACTCTTTGCAACCCTATGGACTATAGCCCACCAGGCTCTTCTATCCATGGGATTCTCCAGGCAAGAATACTGGAGTCGGTTGTCATTTCCTGCTCCGGGGGATCTTCCTCACCCAGGGATGGAACCCATGTCTCCTGCCTTATAAAGCAGATTCTTTACCACTGTGCCACCTGGGGAGCCCCATAGCAAAAAGTTCATCTTTTCACCATTGACTTATTCTTGAATGTGTGTCTAAAATCAGTAGGGCATATTTGTGTGAGTCTATATCTTGGTTCTCTGTTCTGTTCTATTGATCAGTATATCTATTCCACGACCAATACCACATGGTTTTAAACTGAAGTCAAGACTATTCTAAGCCACAAAAGTAATATTCCTCCTTTCTATTCATCCTTTCCAAAGCTGTTTTAGCAATTCAAGTTCCTTTGCATTTCAATGCACATTTTAGGGAGAAGGAAATGGCAACCCACTCCAGGACTCTTGCCTGAAGAATCCCAGGGACAGAGGAGCCTGGTTGGCTGCCGTCTATGGGGTCACACAGAGTCCGACACAACTGAAGTGACTTAGCAGCAGCAGCAGCAGCAGCACGTTTTAAAATAATTTTGTGCATATTAACAAAAAAGGCTTTATAGAATTTTTAATGACATTGCATTAAATCTGTATATTCTTTTTGGGGAGAACTGTTATCTTTACTATGTTGAGTCTTTCAATCCCTAAAAAGATCTCTCCATTGATTTATATTTTCTCTTATTTCTTTCATCAGAATCAGTTTTCAGTATACAAGTCCTGTACTTGGTTTTTTAGGTTTACACCTCAATATTTTGTTTTTCAAGCAATCATAAATGGCAATTTAATTCTGATGTACACAATTATATTGGTAGTACATAGAAATACCACTGACTTTTGTTTGTTTTGTTTGTATCTTGTTAACATGATAAACTTACAAATTCCTGGCATATTTTTTATAGATACCTTTAGATTTTTTTCTTAGACAATTTTGTTGCATGCAAGCAGGGATTGGATAATTTATTCTTTTCCTAGTATGTATGTTTCTATTTTATTTCATTGATTTCTACTCTTACCTTTATCCTTTCTTTCATTATGCTTGCATTGGGTTTATTTTGCTATTCAAAGTTTTCGAGCTAGGGACTTGGATTATTGATTTGAGACTTTTCCACTTTTCCAATATGTAGTATGCATGTTGGGCTTCCCAGATGGCTCAGTGGTAAAGAATCTGCCAGCAATATACAGTAGGTCTGGGTTCGATCCCTGGGTTGTGAAGATCCCCTGGAGGTGGGCATGGCGACCCATTCCAGTATTCTTGCCTGGATAATTCCATGGATAGAAGAGCCTGGTTACAATCCATAGCATTGCGCAGAGTCAGACATGACTGAAGTGACTAAGCTGCAGCAGCGGTATGCATGCTAGTTCTATAAATTTTCTTTTCAATGTTGCTTTAGCTATGTCTCACGTATTTTGCCATATTGTATTTTCATTTCCATTCAGTCAATTTGTTTTGCCATTTCCCAATATTATATTTTAACAAAATAGTTATTTAGAAATATGTTGCTCAATTTCCAAGTGTTTGGAGCTTTTCATCTTATTTCTCATTGCTTTCTGGTTTGACTTTATAGTGGTTGGTTAACACTTTGTGTGATATCAATTCTTGGTAAGTTTCTTGAATATTATTTTATGGCCATAAATCTTCTGTTGCTGTTGTTTATTTGCTCAATCATGTCTGGCTCTGTAGCCTGCCAGGCTCCTCTTCTGCAGACACTAGAAAAGGTGTATTCTACTGTTGATGGAAGGAATAGTCTACAAAAGTTTGTTTGATCCTGTTGGTTGATCAGTTCAGTCAGTTCAATCACTCAGTCATGTCCAACTCTGCCACCCCATGGACTGCAGCATGCCAGGTTAATGGTGTTGTTAAATTCTTGTATATCCTGTTGATTTTCTGTCCAAGTAATTCTTGTTGAGACACAGGTGTTGAAGTCTTCAACTTTAATTTTCTATCTTTTCTATCAAGTTTGCTATATATATTGTGAAGCTCTCTTGTTTATCTTAGAATTGTGATATTTTCTTGTTGCTATGACACTTTTATCACTACAGAATATCCAAGGAAGTTGTGGCTCAGTGGTAAAGAATCTGCTTGCCAATATAGGAGACCAGGGTTCCATCCCTGGGTCGGGAAGATCCCTGGAAAAGGAAATGGCAACCCGCTGTGGTATTTCTGCCTGGAAAATTCCATAAACAGAGGAGCCTGACAGGCTACAGTCCATGGAGTCTCAAAAGAGTAAGACACAACTGAGTGTCTAAACAACAACCACATAACTTTTTCACAGTCTATTGAAAAAGACTATTGGATTAATTAATTAATTAATTTAAAGTCTATTGAATTAAGTCTATGTCATAATTTTACTAGTTTGCATAAATTATAAAAACTTCCCCCCCCTTTACATCCATTTACCCTCATAAATTTATAATTTAATTGTCTTTCATATTTCTTTTACATTCATTGACAATCACTTTCAGTATTATACATTCTTCCTCAATAATCAAAAATAATCTAAAAAACTCAACAAGAGAAAGTCTACCATATTTACCTTTTTTGCTTCATTCTTTCCTTCTATGATCCAAGAGCTCTTCATTTATCATTCACTTTCTGTTTAGAGTATCTCTCTCAGTCCCCCGATCAAGATGGAGCCTGTGCCCCCTTCATCCCCCTGAGAATCTTAACCACCAGGCCACCAGGGAGGTCCCTAGTCATTCTTTTAATAAAGTCTGATGACCACAAATAATCTCAGTTTTATTCTTCTGAGAATGTCTTAATTTCCCCTGAATTCCTCAAGGATGTTTTCATCAGATACGGAATTCTTGACAGTTCTTTCAGAACTTAAAAAATGTTTTGCCATTTCCTTCTGGACTCCACAGTTTCTAATAAGAAACACTCTGTCATTCACATTTTTTTTTCTCTAATGGCAATATTTTTTCTTGCTGATTTCAAGAATTTTTGTCTTTAGCTTTTAGAACTTCACCTACAATGTTTCTTTGTGTGAAATTCTTTGCTATTTGCTGAGTTTTTCATACCTGAATCTTTATGTCTTTTGCTAAATTGGGAAGTTCTCAACCATTCTTTGAATATTTTTTCAGTCGCCCCCTCTTTCTCCTCTCTTTTGTGTTCCATAAAAATGCTTGGTCTTTTATCATCCCCTCACACAGCCCTGAGGCTCTGCTTCTTTCTTCTTATGTCATTTTCTTTCTATTATTCTGCTCTTATATCTTCCAGTTAACTGATTCTTTCCTCTCTCCTCTCCATTCTGCTGTTGAGCCCGTACATTTTTCAATGCTAACGTTTCCACCATTCAAGTTATTCTTAATATTTCATATCTGTGTGCTGAGACTTTCTATTATGGTTGTTTCAAGTGTGTTCATAGTTTCTCACTGAAGCATTCTTATGATGGCTGATTTAGATGTCAGGTAATTTTACTACCCTTGTCATTTCCATTTGTCTTTGTTTTCCCCCTTAGGTTGAGATCTTCCTGATTCTTAAATGAAAACTGAAAGTTTGAGTATCATATTTTGATGTTATTTAAACTTTCTATATCTTATTAAACTTTCTGTTTTAGCTGGCTTGCTTCTCTCTGCACTAGCATTCCATCTTTACTGACACCTGAGTGGGGTGCTCCTCATTACTGCTGAATGAGAGTTCACTGATACCTCCCAAGTTCCATCGGAGGTGGGGGAGGGGACTCATCACTACTCAACACACTGAGACCTCCACTGAGAAGAGGGATGGGGTGGGGCCTTATTAGAATTGGTGATGGTGAAATTCCTGATTCCCCTAGGCCTCCTTTAATACCACCTTAGTGAGGGATGGGGGAGGGCTTTATCACTTCCAGGTAGAGGATAAAAGTTCAATTTATCTAATTGATCAGTCTCTCCTGACAGGAGAGTGAGGATGGGGACTCTTTACCTCCAGTGGTGACTGTTCTAGCTCCTTACCAGGTCTCTTATACTTTCCCAACAGAGGGCTTGAGATGCTTCATTGCAGCAGATAGAAAGTAGAAGCTTTAGGTTCCCCTGGGAACAGTGGAAGTCTAGGCTGCCCTTTCAACATTTGCTGACTTGGGGAAATGTCAGGACACAGGTTTTTTTGTGATGTTTACCTTGAGTAGAGTGTTTGTTTTGCTACACTTCACCTTTCTGGGAATTTGGTTACAGGGAACAGGCTTTTTTTGGGTCATTTTTGTCTATGTGCATTTATTTTTCTGGGTTACCAGCTCCTTCAGCCCCAACTCCTAGATACATTAGTCCAAAACGAAGCCAAAGGAATTCACTGCTGTGTTCTTTCTTGGGTCTGGAGGCTCCTAGCCAGTCAGCCTTCTTTCAACACTTCTGAGTCTTATGTATGTTTTATGTATAATGTCCAGGATTTTTGAGGGCTTCCCAGGTGGAAGTGGTAAAGAATCCACTTGCACATGCAGAATATGAAAGCTAAGTGGGTTCCACCCCTGGATCAAGAAGATCCCCTGGAAGAGGAAATGGCAAACTATTTCTATATTTTTGCCTGAAAAATTAAATGGACAGAGGAGACTGGCAGGCTACAGTCCATAAGATGGCAAACAGTCAGACATGACTGAGCACACACACACACACCAGGATTTTCAGTTTTATTGAAAAAGAGTAAAGTATGTCTATTTCATCTCTCTGGAAGCAGAAACTTTCCTCTCAATGTAGGTTTATTTTGCTTTTATCTTATTATATTTAAAATCCTTAATTAGATATTTTTCCTGAACTCTTAATGTCTTTTGCCTATTTTTGTAACTGTAAGAATTCATCACATATTAAGAATCTTAGCTCTTCATATCTGATACTTATTAAAATATTTTTTATACTGTTTAATATGTTATTGAAGTCTCTGGTTATGTGCAGCAAGTCTACTTTTTAAGTTTTTATGAGTCTAGTTGTGTCAACCTATATGTCTTCTGGATTATGAATTACATATGTACCAGGTCACCTTACCTGTAGCCTGAGAAACCTGTATGCTGGTCCAGAAACAACAGTTAGAACTAGACACAGAAAGACTGGCTGGTTCAAAATTGGGAAAGGAATACGACAAGGATGTATATTGTCACCCTGCTTATTTAACTTATATGCAGAGTACATCAGGTGAAATGCTGGGCTGGATGAGTCACAAGCTGGAATCAAGATTGTCAGGAGAAATATCAATGGCCTTAGATATGCAGATAATTCCACTTTAATGGCAGAAAATGAAGAGGAAGTAAGAGCCTCTTGATGAGGGTAAAAAAGGAGAGTGAAAAAGCTGGATTAAAACTCAGCATTCAAGAAACTAAGATCATGGCATCTGGTTCCATCACTTCATGGTAAATAGAAGGATAAAAAGTGGAAAGAGTGACAAATTTTATTTTATTGGACTCCAAAATCACTGCAGATGGTGACAACAACCATGAAATTAAAAGATGCTTGCTCCTTATAAGGAAAACTATAATAAACCTGGATGGTGTGTTAAAAAGCAGAGGCATCACTTTGCCAGCAAGGGTCCATATAGTCAAAGCTATGGTTTTTCTAATAGTCAGATGTACAGATATGAGATTTGGACCGTAAAGAAGGCTGAGCACCAAAGAATTAATGCTTTCAAACTGTGGTGCTTGGAAAAGACTCTTGAGATTCCCTTGGACTGCAAGATCAAACCAGTCAATCCTTAAGGAAATCAACCCTGAACATTCATTGAAAGAACTGATGCTGAAGCTCCAATCCTTTGGCCACCTGTGCAAAGAGACTCCTCATTGGAAAAGACCCCAATGCTGGGAAAAATTTAGGGCAAGAGGAGAAAGGGGCAGCAGAGAATAAGCTATAGTTAGATAGCATCAATGACTCAATAGACATGAATTTGAGAAAACTCCAAGAGATAATGGAGGGAAGAAGAGCCTACTGTGCTACAATCCATAGGACCACAAAGAGTGGGACACAACTTAGTGACTGAGCAACAACCAGGGTTTTCTGTTGCTGCTGCAACAAATAATCAAAACACAATTTTCTTTTTTCACAGCTCTGTAAGTCAGAAATCTGATGTAGATCTCACTGGGTAGAATCAAAGGGTCAATAAGACAGCATTACTTTCTCAAAGCTGTATGGGAGAATCCATTTTCCTTCCACCTCCACTTCTAGAGGCTGCTCATATACTTTGGCTGATTCCTTCCACTCCTTTTTTTTTGTTGTTATAACAAATTCAAGAAAGACTTTTTTTTCTTTCACCCAATATTGTGTTGGGTTTGCCATACATTGACTTGAATATGCCATAGGTATACATGTGTTCCCCTTCCAGAACCCCCCTCCCACCTACCTCATGATTCCATCTCTCTGGGTCATCCCAGTGCACCCGCCCTGAGCACCCTGTATCATGCAGCAAACCTGGGCTGGCGATTCATTTCACATATGATAATTTTCATGTTTCAATGCCATTCTCCCATATCATCCCACCCTCACCCTCTCCCATAGAGTCCAAAAGACTGTTCTATACATCTGTGTCTCTTTTGCTGTCTTGCATACAGGGTTATAGTTACCATCTTTCTAAATTCCATATATATGTGTTAGTATACTGTATTGTTTTTCCTTCTGGCTTACTTCACTCTGTATAGTAGGCTCCAGTTTCACTCACCTCATTAGAACTGATTTGAATGTATTCTTTTTAATGGCTGAGTAATATTCCATTGTGTATATGTACCACAGCTTCCTTATCTGTTCGTAAAGCTAGAATGTTGGGTGTGATTCCTTCATGTTTTCTTTTTCTAGTGTTATATCTCTTTCTTATCTAGTTGAGAAAGATTCTCTACTTTTAAGAATTTATGTGATTATATTGTATTTACCTAGATAATCCATGGAATTTTTCCCATCTTAAAGTTCTTACCCTTTATAGTATCTGCAAAGTCTCTTCTGTCACTTAAGGTAACATTTTGACAAGTTTCAGGGATTAAGTCTGGACATCCTTGGGGGCCATTATTCTAACAGGTGATTCATAATTAAAAAATAGAAACTTCTCAACTTCTCTATAAAGGGTTATAGAAAAATTCACCCTTTTACCCTTACTTATATTTGTTTCTCATTGTGACTGTAACAAAATTAAATGTCTCAAAAATATGTGTATGTTCTCCTTCAGTATTGGTTCAATGTATAGAATGAGTATTTATAGGGCTAATCTAGGTAATGAGAAGTTGATTCCTTTTGAGGGCTCCAAGGGAAAAGCCATTCCTTTCCTCTTCCAGCTCCCAGAGGATGTTGGCATTTCTTTGCTTTTGGCCACATCACTCCAGTCTCTGCTTCTGTCATCATATTGCATTTTTCATTTGTGAGTACTACTGTGTCTCTCATGTAGTGATCCTTGTGATTGTACCAGAGTGCATGGATAATCCAGGATAATCTTCCCTTCTCAAGACTCTTAACTTGAGAGCATCTACAAAGTCCACTTTTCCAAATAAGGCAAAATTTACAGATTCTGGGGATTAGGACATGGACATCTTTGGGAGTCTATCCAACTACTTCCTTTCTTCCTCCTTTCCTTTCTTTTTTTCTTACTATTTTTTTTCTTTGCTTTATTTTTAATGCTAAATATTTTCCCAAGAAGCATTTATTAAAGAGTCTATTTTTGCCATAATGACTTGAGATGCCATTTTTTTCAAAGACTAAGTTTTCATACTTACATGAATCTACTTTTGGAATTCATCTTGTCTTCCACTGGATTGTCTATGCATGCCTGCTCAGCTTTCATATGGAGACTTTTAGTATATTTTAGTATCTGTTTTGGCTCTTCAGTGCTCACAGCTTTTATCTTTCAGTGTTTACTGTAGCATGATAATTGAGCTGTGTAAACTCTAGGTTGAGTTTGCTTTATATAGTAAAAAAAAAAAGGAGTGTTTATATTTTCAGTAGGATACAACTATAATAGTAAATTGAATGACATTTTTATGATGTTGAGTTGTTCCAATCAAGAACGAGGATGTCTTTTCATTATTATCTCTTCCAAAGAGTTTCCTTTTCTCCTCATATAGAGTGAGTATATTTTTATTAGGTTTATTCATGTATTGCTTTTTTTGTTCTTACTATTTTGGGGATTGTCTCTTCCATTATTTCCTCTAAGTGGGTATAGATTTCAGTTTATGAAGCCTTTTTATTTCTGTTTCTTGCTATCTTTAAAGTCATTAATGACTAATTCTGGTGGTAAAGTTAGCTTACTGCATACCATGGCAAACAAGCCTATAAACAGCACCTATAAATGCCTGTAATTTGGTGTCAATACCAGTAATGGCTTTGGGTAGCTAAGTATTTGCTCTGATAAAACACCTTACTGAAAATAAGAAGTATCACAGGGCTGGTAGACAGGTTATAAGTGCTCTGGAGAAATCGGGGAAAGAAATGATCAACTCACATCATTAAATTCCTTCTTTCCACTTGTGCCTCTATCCCAAGATTCAAGATCCTGCTTCTTCCCATCAATAGTCTAACTTTAACAAATGAAGCAGCCTGTTGGGAAATTAATTTGTGCTACTTCAGGCACCTGCACGACTAACTGGTGGTCTTCCTTTTTAGAAATCTAGGCCCTTTTCTGTATACTTTCATAAATATTTTGCTTTCAGCTGATCAGATTGGCAATATAGCTTGATGGTCATACCTCAACCAAGGCTATATCCTATTTCACTCCTCTGTCATAATCTAATCTTCAGGGACTTTGATTGCCTTTATATTCTTTAAGGCACAATACTGTTCTCTGACATTGCTTAGATCATGCTAAATAGACCTAGACTGATACAGTGTGCTTAAGCTTTTCATATCCAGTGGGGTCCCATTTGGTAGACTATTTTCCTAGTAAATTACCCATTTCATCCAGGTTTTCAAATCTGTTTGTATAAATCTCACTTCTTTCCCTTCTGTTTCAATGTTTATGTTCATTATTATTGATCATTTTGTAAATTTATTTACTTGCAGTTTCCCTCTTGTAAATTCTCTATTTTGAATTTTTAAAAAATTATATCATCTATTTAATTTTGGATACACTTTTAAAAATATTTTACCTACTTGATTTCTGTTTATGTACTTATTAATTCCTTGTTTTCTATTTATTTATGTGTTGTTCCTTTTTAGCTTATGATTTGGGAATCTATTCACTTATTTTTATATCTTAATTCTTACTTGTGTTTAGTGCCAGAAACTCTTCTTTTGTGACTACTTTAAATATACATTATAAATTCTTATGGGTAGTGTTTACATTATCATTGTCTTTAGAAGTTTAATATCCAGCAGTTATTTTCTCTCACTGACAAGTTTATTAATATAACATTTTAATTAATTTCTATATGGAAAAACCTTAATAACATTTAAAAAATAATGGATACTCTACTGTGATCAAATACTGTTGATTAAAATATTTCTATCCCATGGAACTTACTGATGCATATTTAGAACCTAATATGTTATCAAATTTTGTAATATTCCATATATACTTGAGAAGAAAATGCCTTCTTTATGATCAGAGGACAAATTTCATGTGTAAAAATATATATGTTTATAAAATACAACTTATTACATTGACTTGTCTTTTACAGGTCTACTTATTTTTTTTCAATTTGCTCTTTTATTAGGAGTGTCTTATTCTTGGTGTGATTCTATATAGATCTTCTTGAATTTCCTATACCTTTTAACATGTACAGAGAGTCACTATGTTGCTTTGGTTCAAGAATATATGTAACTATACATTACAACTAATCATTACAAATTATAATAGTTTGCATTGAAAGTATCCTTTTCCACAGTGAATTCTCCTTTTATTGATATTAGGATGACAAGTGTTTTCCATCTGTCTAGTGTTCTGTACACTTAGTAGTAGCAGTAGTGTTAGCTGCTCAGTTGTGTTTGACACTCCGCTATCCTATGGACTGTAGCTCACCAGGTTCCATTGTTCATGGAATTCTTCAGACAAGAATATTAGATTCGGTAGCCATTCCTTTCTCCAGGGGATCTTCCTGACCCAGAAATCGAACCCAGATCTTCTGCATTGCAGGCAGATTCTTTACCATCTGAGTCATCACCCTTCCCTTAATTTTTAATCTCAAGGGTGTCTTAGCATTTAGTTTTGCTTTTAGATCCAAATTGAAAATGCTTTTCTTTCAAAATATGAATTAACTCCACTCACCTATATTGAGTGCTTCCCCTGTGGCTGAGATGATAAAGAATCCTCCTGCAATGTTGGAGATCTGGGTTCAGTTCCTGGTTGGTGAGATCCCCTGGAGAAGGGAAAAGCTAGCCACTCCAGTATTCTGGCCTGGAGAATTCCATATACTGTATAGTCCACAGGGTCAAAAGGAGTCAGATATGACTGGGAGACTTTCAGTTTCACCTATGTTGCTGCAATGTTAGGTTTGAACTAATTTCTACCATGCTATTTTGTCATAATTTATGAGCACCGTTGCATATTTGCTGTGTCTATTTCTCCACATCTTGTATTCTCTTTTCTTTTACATCTTTTGATTTTTCTTTTGGTATCCATGGAAGTTTTCCTTCTCTGTTATAGTTCATATATCTTCTTTAAATGACATTAGACCATTGTTTTACATATTTAATATTTTAGTAACTTGGTTGTTAACATTATCACCTGTGCAAGCAATCAGTGAGCTTATTCTACTGTCTTCTGTCTCTTTCTCATATTCTATAATTTTTATTTGAATTATTTCTACTTTGTTAAGATATATAATATTTATGCATCATGCTTTCATCTTTGTTCCCACGTTTATTTTAGTCATAGATCTATATTTAAATATATTAAATGCTTTCCATCAGGCCCTTGCCTCCCTCTCCAACCTCATCTCATATGATTCTTCTCATTATTTGCTACTTTCCACCCCCATTGCTCCTCAATCCCCGGTGTCACTCTGTGTCTTGTCAGGATTTAATTTCTTCATAATATTTATCACTATCTGAAGCAATGTAATTCATTTATGTTCATTTTCTCACTCCCTCAACAAGGCACACAAGGTTTCATCACTATGAGAACATCTTCTCTGTAGTCCCTGTGGAATTCCCAGGTTTTGGCACCTAGATAGTCATATAGTTCATAGTCGGTAGGTACCTGTTGGTGAATGAAGAGACAGTAGTACATGTTTGGGGTCAAATTTTTACTATCAATCCCATTCTATTCCCTCAGAAATTATCCTTAAGGCAAGATGGCATGGTGACCTACCCCCAGTAGTATTTTGTCAGCTGAACAAGTTCAATTTCTTCTTTCCTAAAGCATGACCTCCTTCTTCAGGATTGCCACTAACTGTCCACTGTTTTGGATGGAAGAGTCACAATATTACATAAGTTAGGTTGAAAAATTACCTTACAGCACACTTGAATCATTAAAACAGCCTTCACCAAGAAGAGATATTTCAGGTAGTGAGAGAAGCCTCAAAATTACATTGCATCATCTTTTTCTGTCATCACATCTTTCTTCACCTTCCCATCCCTTATTTAAGTAGAAGAAAATTTTATTAAAATCTGAAGCACTAAGGTGAAACCAAGATTGTTAGCTACAGTGGAAAGTCTGCAAGGTCAAGTAGTGGTTAGTCAATTCTCTGCAAGGACTGGGGAAAACAGGACCCTCCTGTAATATTGTGAAATGGCCATAGTTCAGGTTTGTGTCTTTGGAAATAAATCACACATTTTCCCCAAAGGAAATTCTAACCTATGCGTCCAGCTGTATTTTTATCTTTGTACCAAGAAAGGATGAGAAAATTGTGTTCCTGAGATGTTAAGTGTGCTGCACTTAAGAGACAGAGCTAAATTCTCTATAAGATATGTGAGGTGGGGGCCATATGTCTCTCTGCCAAAAAACTGAGCTCTTCTAAGGCTGCAGAGTTTCTGAATACAGAGATTCCTGAACTCAGACAACACACAAAAGAGCATCATTTCTCCAATCATTTCCATCCAAGGGACCACAATTTAATATATGTGAAAAAATTTGATAAACTTTAGAATGATCCAAATGTATGGCAATATTATTTTTAAACAAACTGAAGTTTCTGCTTTTGAAAAACTAAAGTATTTTTAAGAGCCTTGATTAATACTATTTATATTAATAAATACTGAAAATTGCCACATTTTAGCTGAAGTGTATTTGGAGGTTAGAAAAAAACAAAGAAACAGGCAAGTCTGAATAAAACCCAAGGAAGAGCAAATACATTTAGAGAAGCTTGGCTCTCAAGGCTTGTCACAGCAAGAATGAAGGGACCTTTAACATTGATCTCTGCCCACAGTGATGATTACTTAAAATGTGTAAAAGTGTGCGTTGGTTGCAATATAATAAATTGTAGCCTAGTTTGCTTCAGTCCACGGGGTTGCAAAGAGTCAGACATGACTGAGCGACTGAACTGAAATGCATTTCATAACAGTCTGTGCTTACGCTTCTACCTTATAATTCCTAAGTAACGTGAGGTAATGTTTTTTGGTGAACAGTATATATTTCTGCATAAGTTATAAGTCTGGCCAAAGCTCCCTATAACAGAACTCTAATTTCATAACTCCTGGGCCAAACACATACCCTGATACCACATGAAGTTTCAATAAATGAATATCAAACAAGTACCTGAAATAATACTGATGAATGTATTAGGATTCTCCGCAGAAGCAGAATCAATAGGATATGAAAAATATATGTATATATATATATATATAAAGAGACTTATTGTGAGGACTTGGCTCACAGAATTATGGAGGCTGAGCAGCCCACCATCTTCCTTTTGCAAGCTGTAAACCCAGGAAAGCCGACGTTGTAATTCCAATCCAAGCCAGGGCAGTCACTGGCATAGCAAAAAGAGTCCCAGCCCTAGTCAAAAGGCCTAAGACTGGGAGCACTGATGTACATGGGCAGAAGGAAATGGATGTCCTGTTCAAGTAGAAAAAGCAAATTTACCCTTCCTCTGCCTATTTATTCTATTCAGACCCTCAATGGATTGGTGGGGGCAGTCTACTTTAACCACAGATCCAAGTGCTAAGCTCTTCAGGAAACACCTTTAATGATACTCCTAGAAATAATTTTTAGTTGCTCTTTGGGGCATCCTTTAGCTCAATCAAATTAACGTAAAATTAACCATCACGATGACTATAAACTACTACTGAACATATCTGTAAGTAAATAATTGTGCCACACTATTTCATCCAATTTTCTTTAGGTGACTTATTTTATAGAATCAAGACTGACTTGGCTAACGTCAGTTGTAGACTCAACAGTGCATTTGACTTTCATGCACCTCCTTACAGACTGTGTACCTTGGACTTACATGTGCATCCTTTCAAAAGTCTGCAAGCAAGCAATTGTCCTAGCTTTGGCTAGATCTTGGCTAGAGATCTATGTATCCAGAGCACCTTATTAAGGCTACTAATACTCAGCTCAATTGATTTGAAGAGAGATGGAAATTAAATAAAATAGAGATTTGTAAAAGCTATACAGAAGAACATTAACTAAAATAAAAACTTTTGTATGAGCAGCGGGATAAAGATTTTAATTTGTGGCTAAAAGCATACAAGAAAGGCAAAATAGAGTCAAATTACATCAGGTAAGGGCTTTCCTTGTGGCTCAGATGGTAAAGAATCTGCCTACAATCCAGGAGACCTGGGTTCAATCCCTGGGTTGGGAAGATCCCCTGGAGAAGGGAACGTCTACCCACTTAGTATTCTGGCCTGGAGAATGCCATGGACTGTAGAGTCCATGGAGTGGCAAAGAATCAGACATGACTGAGCAACTTTCAACATTAGGTAAAAAGAAATTTAAGAAAACTGGGGTTTACCTGATTCTGATAATGTTTAGAATAATTTGCTCTTTATTTTGGCCATACCATGGAACTTGTAAGATCTTAGTTCCATAACCAGGGCTTGAACCTGTGTCCTCAGCAGTGAAAGGGCAGAGTTCTAACCACTGGACTGCTAGGGAATTCCCTAGTTTGCTCTTTAGAAAGGAATTAACTCTTTTAATTCTCTAGAATATTTATGAGTTTTAACTACATGAGTATTAGAGCTAATGAAATTCAAAAATTAAACTTCATTAAATACATAGTAATTATTAGTTTAAATTTATAAATATCATAAAACATTGCTTTATTATTTATGTTACTTATATTGAATTCCAAACTCTGTTTTCTTTGAGAATATACACAAGTATACACAGAGTTTTTGTTGTCCATATGACTCCGTAGATATGTCTACAATATACTTCCTTTAATACAAAGTGCAGATTTTGTTTTACCTTTTTAGATATGCACAATTCTAAGGGCAAGAGTTGTATCTTGCTAAACTTTTAATCACCTCAAATACCCAGCACAATGTTCTGCACATAATTTGGTGAAAATTAATAACAGCAATGTTTGCAGAGAAAAGTCAAGGAAAAAAAGAGTTGACTAATAAAACTTAGGACAAGATGTCTTCCTCTCTTTTGCATTTGCATTTGCCATTTGCATGGAGTAAAAACCTTACATTACAGGAAATACATTCTAGTGACATGAAAATTTCAGAGAAGACAATAATAAAGCAAGATGCTTCTTCCGAAACATAACCTTTGTCCTTCAACAATTCTAGAATATTTGCATCAATTTACAAAGCATCCCAAGCATGCTTTAAGCAAAATTAAGAACAAAAATAACAAATTTAATCAATTATGAAACAAGCAGGCAATACTAGTACAAATTTTTTTTTAATGTCTGGAAACTTCAGTTGAATGTAAAACAAGCATTTTTTACTATGTACATATACAATGCAAATGTACATTTAATTACTGATCATTAAACATTAGAAATTTGCTATTATTTATTTACCTTCAGTATCTATTTATTTTCTGAATAATTTAGCCGAATACATACAATTTCATTGAAAATAATCCTCCAAAATTATGATCATTATATCAGTTTTAGAAGTATACTATACCTGGCTACTAAAAGCCTTCTGGAAAAAAAAGACTGAGTGCCAAAGAACTGATGCCTTTGAACTGTGGTGCTGGAGAAGACTCCTGAGGGTCTTGGATTGCAAGCAGATCAAATCAGTCAATCCTAAAGGAAACCAGTCCTAAATGTTCATTGGAAGGACTGATTTTGAAGCTGAAGCTCCAATACTTTGGCTACCTGATGCGAAGAACTGACTTACCGGAAAAGATCCTGATGCTGGGAAAGACTGAAGTTAGTAGAAGGGGACAACAGAGGATGAGATGGTTGGATAGCATCACCGACTCAATGGATATGAGTTTGAGCAAACTCTGGGAGAAGGTAAAGGACAGCGAAGCCTGGCGTGCTGCACTCCATGGGGTCACAAAGAGTTGAACATGACTGAGTAACCAAACAACAAACAACAGGAAATGTTAGCATTAAAAGGTCTACACAAACTTTGAGCTGTCTAAATCAAGTCAAGTATTGTGGATTTGAATGATGAATCTAGGCAGAAGGCAACCTAGGCAACTTATTAAATTCTTCCTCTTAAATGGTATCAATCAATAGCATTTCAGAGTTGTCAAGGTAAAAATATAGAATGTAAGTTACTTAAAAGTTTGTCGATTTATGGGAAGTGAGAGGGAGATTCAAGAGGGAGGGGACATATGTACACTTGTGGTTAATTCATGTTGATGTATTACAGAAATCAAACCAATATTGTAAACCAACCATCAATCAATTAAAAGTAATTTTTTTTTTAATTTGTTGATTTGATTTATAATCTTAAATATTTAAATTCATGGCATATGGACCTCCATTTGTACCCCTGTCCTGAGCCTTATAAATAGTAAGACACAGTGATAATTAGTGATATTGAGCATCTTTTCGTGTGCTTACTGGCCATCTGTATATCTTCTTCGGAGAAATGTCTGCTTAGGTCTTCTGACCATTTTTTCTCCCTAATAATGAGCTGCATGAGCTCCTTATGTATTCTGGAAATTAATCCTCTGTCAGTTGTTTCATTTGCAATTATTTTCTCCCATTCTGAAGTCTGTCTTTTAATTTTGTTTATTGTTGCCCTTGCTGTGCAAAAACTTTTAAGGGAGGGGAAGGAGGCTAGAGAGTGAGGGGGGATAGGTGTCATTATGACTGATTTGCATTGTTTTATGACAAAAATCAGACTTCCCTGGTGGTTCAGACAGTAAATAATCCACCTGTAATGTGGGAGACTTGGGTTTGATCCCAGGATTGGGAAGATCCCCTGGATGAGGGCATGGCAACCCACTCCAGTATTCTTGCCTGGAGAATCCCCATGGACAAAAGAACGTGGTGAGCTACAGTCAATGGGGTTGCAAAAAGTCAGACACTACTGAGCTTTAAGCACAGCACATGAAAAAAGTCAACACAACTTTGTAAATGTTTTAGATTTTAAATAAAACAAACAAAAACAATAATAAGATACAATGTAAATAATCTAAAACCAAATTCTGCCACTCCAATTTATTTGCAAGCAGGCACAGAAAAGTTATATAATCCTGGTCTATAAACTCTGTGAATTCTAATGTTTAGGAATTCTAACTAAGTGCCTTGCTTGAAAAATTCATTTGAGGCATATTCAACCACATTTCAGGGGCAGGATTCTGCTAATCTTCTCAGCAGAGTCAGAGTAGAGTCATCTGTATGTGGCTTTGCATGTAGACACACAGACTGAAATTTTAGCCCAGGATGTAATCCAACCAGATTATTCCTTCTGTTTACAGAAAGACTGAGAAGCCTGTCTGTTATTTCTAGCCCATCCACCTGGATTCCTACCATTTCTTATGAAAAAACACTCAACTGTGGAAGGCAGACTAAAATAGAGTTATTTAAAGCTGCTCTGTTAACTCCGCTGGTGTCTGGTAATTCGGGTTTTTAGACTGCATCTGTCAAATTCTGAATAGATATTTGCCCTAGTAAGAAATTTGCCCTAGTGTAGAGATTACATTTTATACCTATTTAGCAATATTTGGAGAAGGCAATGGCAACTCACTCCAATACTCTTGCCTGGAAAATCCCATGGACGGAAGCCTGGTAGGCTGCAGTCCATGGGGTCGTTAAGAGTCAGACATGCTGGAGTGACTTCACTTTCACTTTTCACTTTCATGCACTGGAGAAGGAAATGGCAACCCACTCCAGTGTTCTTGCCTGGACAATCCCAGGGATAGGGGAGCCTGGTGGGCAGCCGTCTATGGGGTTGCACAGATTCAGACAAGACTGAAGCGACTTAGCAGCAGCAGCATGCTGAAATATTATAATGGAAATTAAATACATTAGGATACACTGTCATGAAGAGCTCTATCCTGGCCTCTCTGGAAGTTCTACAGCAGAAGAGGGGCCTGGAATCCTAGTGCCTTATGCATTCTTCCTAACCATACAGCCAGGTCCTGCCCACTCTGCCACTGATTCCAAATTTAGAAGAGTGCCTAGGGAATCTGAATTGGAATCTTTGCCAAATGCTATCATTTTCTACTTTTCTTTCTTTCTTTTTTCTTTTCTATTTTGGAGAGAGATTCACAGGAAGCAGCTTTATGAGGATGCTGTGCTTTCCAGGTCTCCAGGAGTTTGACCGCCAGCCCTAATGCCCACAGGAAGTCCACAAGAATTAGGGTGTATCTGGTTCTCTGAGAGCCCATTCCTCTCAGATCTCTGCCCGCCCTTGAGGTACGTTCTTGGCCAGGAATTACACGAAGGATTTTGAAAGGAGTATCAGCCCACTGGGCTTTTCCTTAAACAGCCGACGCCTGTTTTGTCTATTGCAAACCCCTCAGAGCAGAGCCCGGCTTTACAAGGCAGAGCCTGTGCAGAGTTCTAGAGGGCTGCACCTTCTCAGACACAAAGAACAAACAGCAAGTGTTACCCGCCAGTTCTCTGACTGGTCTAGGCTTTCACAGGGTAGTGTTCTTATGCAAAGCGCCCAAGACTCTCATAAGAAAGAGCCTCCTGCATTTTCTCTAATATTTCCCATCCACACCCTGCTTTCCTTACGCATATGTCACAGCCTTGGAGAGAGCGTTAAGGGGCCTCAGTCAAGGCCACCTTGGCCCGGGTTCCTGTCCCCATTCTCTCAGGTGCTTACACCCAGAATGCATTGTAGTTTCCCTTAGATTCCTCAGCCTGGATGTCTTTGGAGGCCCTCTCTTTCGGGGCACTGACCCGGGCTGAGGGCACCGAAAGATTGATTTGAAATGCTGGTTCCTGATGACTCTGAACTGCTCACAGTGTTCTCTCTTAACATTGAGGGCAGGAATGGAATAACAGCTCTGTAAACAGAAGGAGAACCATTGCCAGATTCTGAGGTTCAATTACAGGGATTACATTTGAAAATTTGTGGGCTGAAAGAGGTATAAATCCTGAATTTCATAGAATCAGGGGATGGGTAATGCCCCAATTTGGGGCTTTTGGGCATCTTCACCATTGGTTGTGTACTATGTTTCCTGTTCTTGTGTTCTGTGATGCCAGCCACAAAACAAACATTCCATGCCTCTGCAGTATCCAACCTTTTTTATCGTACTTCTGAAGGCTTCTGGCTTATTCTGCAACAGTAGTCTAGAGCTGGGGGATTTCCCATATCAGGAACATTGTCAGGCTCCCTAGCACTGAAATTTTTTTTTTCCTTGAATTATTTTATTTATTTTTAAATTAATTTCTTTATTTTAATTGGAGGCTAGTTGCTTTACAATATTGTAGTGGTTTTTGCCATACATTGACATGAATCTGCCATAGGTGTACATGTGTGCCCTATCCTGAACCCCCCTCTCACCTCCCTCCTTCAGGGTCATCCCAGTGCACCAGCCCCAAGCACCCTGCCCATGCACTGAGCCTGGACTGGCGATCTGTTTCACATATGATAACATACATGCTTCAATGCTGTTCTCTCAAATCATCCCACCCTCACCTTCTCCCACAGAGTCCAAAAGTCTGTTCTTTACATCTGTGTCTCTTTTGCTGTCTCACATAAGGTCAAATAGATCTGCAAAGAGATCCAACCAGTCGCTCCTAAAGGAAATCAGTTCTGGGTGTTCATTGGAAGGAGTGATGTTGAAGCTGAAACTCCAATACTTTGGCCACCTGATGTGAAGAGCTGACTCATTTGAAAAGACCCTGATGCTGGGAAGGATTGGGGGCAGGAGGAGAAGGGGACGACAGAGGATGAGATGGCTGGATGGCATCACCGACTTGATGGACATGAATTTGGGTAAACTCCGGGAGTTGGTGATGGACAGGGAGGCCTGGCATGTTGCAGTCCATGGGGTTGCAAAGAGTCAGATGTGACTGAGGGACTGAACTGAACTGATATAGGGTCATTGTTACCATCTTCCTAAATTCCATATATATGTGTTAATATACTGTATTGGTGTTTTTCTTCCTGATTTACTTCACTGTGTATAATAGGCTCCATTTTCATCCACCTCATTACAACCGATTCAAATGTATTCTTTTTAATGGCTGAGTAATATTCCATTATGTATATGTACCACAGCTTTCTTATCCATTCGCCTTCCAGCGGACATCTAGGTTGCTTCCACGTCCTGGCTATACTAAACAATGTTGTGATGAACACTGGGGTACATATGTCTCTTTCACTTCTGGTTTCCTTGGTGTGTATGCCCAGCAGTGGGACTGCTGGGTTGTATGGCAGGTCTAGTTCCATTCTTTTAAGGAATTGCCTCACTGTTCTCCATAGAGGCAGTACTAGTTTGCATTCCCACCAACAGCACAAGAGGGTTCCCTTTTCTCTGCTCTCTCTCCAGCATTTATTGCTTGTAGACTTTTTGATAGCAGCCACTCTTACCAGCATGAGATGGTACCTCATTGTGGTTTTGATTTGCATTTCCCTGATAATGAGTGATGTTGAGCATCTTTTTGTTTGTTTGTTAGCCTTCTGTATGTCTTCTTTGGAGAAATGTCTGTTTAGTTCTTCAGCCAATTTTTTGATTGGGTCATTTATTTTTCTGGAATTGAGCTGCAGGAGTTGCTTGTATACTTTTGAGATTAATTCTTTGTCAGTTGCTTCACTTGCTGTTATTTTCTCCCATTCTGAAGGCTGTCTTTTCACCTTGCTTACAGTTTCCTTCATTGTGCAAAAGCTTTTGTTTAATTAGGTCCCATTTGTTTATTTTTGTTTTTATTTCCATTACCCTGAGAGGAGGGTCATAGAGGATCCTGCTGTGATTAATGTCAGAGAGTGCTTTGCTTACGTTTTCCTCTAGGAGTTTTATAGTTTCTGGTCTTACATTTAGATCTTTCAGCCATTTTGAGGATATTTTTGTGTATGGTGTTGGAAAGTGTTCTAGTTTGATTCTTTTACAAGTGGTTGATCAGTTTTCCCAACACCACTTGTTAAAGAGATCGTCTTTTCTCTATTGTATATTCTTGCCTCCTTTATCAAAGATAAGGTGTCCATATGTGCATGAATTTATCTCTGGGATTTCTGTTTTGTTCCATTGATCTATATTTCTGTCTTTGTGCCAGTTCCATACTGTCTTGATGACTGTAGCTTTGTAGTGTAAGCACTGGGACTTTATAGACCCCAAATGGATATCCCTGAGGGAAACAGCCTTATCCCCATTTCTTTCCTGTTATGTGCCTTATGTGGCAAAGTAGGATACATAGCTTAATTGAGGCAAAACAGAAATCATCAGCTATTCTAAGTTTAGGATTCAGTGCTTTGTGATATATGGGGGGAGGGGTGTGTGTCTGTGTCTGTGTGTAATTAGAATTTGGAGTACAGTTAGTTTTCCAAATTAGTTTAGAAAGGAGTTTACTAAGTTAGTTTACCAAGGAGTTGTGTGATTGAGCTTCTCTGGGAACTGGAGAGAGGTTTTTGAAAAAAAACTGAGTCTGTAATTGAGACTCTATGTTCTACAATGAAAAACCATGACAAGATAATTATAGTTTATTGTTATTTGAAGAGGATAAAGAAAATGAGAGTAAAGAAAATGGGGATAGTTAGGTCAGTAAGAACCTGGAAAGGAGGATGGGGGAGCTAAGGTACTCAACCCAAGTCATGGTACCTAAGCAAGTATAAAAATTGCAGCCAAGGAAAAATGTCAAATGTGGGACCAAGGAAAAGACACCTTCAAGGGACACTGTTGCAATGTTTGGTCTTACTTGAGTTCCATCTTCTTTGACCATCCATCTTCTCTCTGGGGATACAATGGCTGACCATCTCACTGAACTACTGAATCCCTAACCTCTACCACCAATGGCCTTGCAGGTGTTAATATGTGACTGTGCCACAAAACTTTGTTCAGACTTGATGTAGATAATCCCACAGCTTCTATATGCATCAAGATTATAATGGGTGATGGTGCATTGAGGACAGGTTTGGAGGACTGAACTAAACCAGCTGGAGAGCATTCAGCTGAAGGTTATTTGTGACATCTCCACCACATGCATCTTAGCTTAGAGATATCTCTTTCACTCTCCATGAACCTTAGCTCCATAATCTGGCAGCAAACCAGATCTCTGTCCTTAACACATAAATTCTAAGGGATGCTCATTTTTTGTTTTTTTTTTTTAAACCAAATACTTAAATCAATGTCTTAAGAGCTATACTACACTAAGGGACTTCATGTATATTGTGTACTCAGAAATGCCTTGAAAATGAACCATTAGAAATAATGCAGCTCATTTTCCTGAGGGTCCAGTCTTCTCTTATACAGGAATGCAGGAGGAGACATGATTGAAAAAATTGGCTTGGCACTGTCTTACAAGGCACTGAGCGTCAGGCAGAGATTGTGGATGGGGGTACTGAAGGTTCTGAGCCGGGGATAAATTCTGTGATAGATTCCAGAACACAGAGGGAAATTCAAGGGCAGCCTCAAAGCAAAAGTTAGAACTCCTATAGGGGAGTAAAATGTCAAAATGATTTGTTTTATTGAGTAAAAGAAAAAGGAATAAAATCTGAGAGAACTTATATTTGATTTCAAAAATAACATAGCTCATAGGGAGAGCTTTAGAAAAAAGAGTAAAATGAATAAAAAAAGAAATCAGGGTGCAGGTGTTGATGAAATTGGAGTTGTCCTGGAAAATTTCAATATGGTTATAGACAAAGTACTGCTAATTTCTCTGAAGACAAGAAAAACCTGGAGGATAAATATACTTATGCCCTTATGATCTTTCAAAATAACCTAATTCTACTTATGAGGCAGTTTAGTTCAGTTCAGTCACTCAGTCATATCCAACTCTTTGCAACCCCATGGACTGCAGCATGCCAGGCCTCCCCATCCATCACCAACTCCCAGAACCTACTCAAACTCATGTCCATTGACTCAGTGATGCCTTCCAACCATCTCATCCTCTGTTGGCTCCTTTTTCTCCCAGCTTCAATCTTTCCCAGCATCAGGGTCTTTTCCAATGAGTCAGTTTTTCGCATCAGGTGGCCAAAGTATTGGAGCTTCAGCTTCAGCATCAGTCCTTTCAATGACTACTCAGGATTGATCTCCTTTAGGATGGACTGGTTGGATCTCCTTACAGTCCAAGGGACTCTCAATAGTCTTCTCCAACACCACAGTTCAAAAACGTCACTTCTTTGGTACTCAGCTTTCTTTATAGTCCAACTCTCACCTCCATACATGACTACTGGGAAAACTATAGCTTTGACTAGGTGGATCTTTGTTGACAAAGTAAAGTATGAGACAGTAAACTTTCATTAATAGAAGAGACAGAAATTTATAAAATTATAAAAATGTGCACAAAATAGTTAAGTTTTTCATATAGATATTTCAGTTATTCTCTACATTGTTTTTGAACTCAGTACTCATTTTATACAAAGAAAGTGCCTTAATTTATCTTTTTTTTTTTTTTTGGTTTAAACCTACCTGCCAGGAAGGAGTTCTGCTAGCTGAAAAAAGAAAAATATTTTATTTTTTTCCTTCCAGCCAGGAAAATTCATATACTGAAAAGCAAAGAGTCAAAAATTCAAGTTATAGGGCTATCCCTTTAAGACCTATAGGTTTTTATTGATACATATTTTTATTATAGTGCTTGGTTTCATGTATCAGAAACTTTAATCTATTGGATTAACTTTCTTTTTCCTTCCATAACAAGAAATTCAGAGATAAATAGCTCAGAATTGGTATGAGGATGAGGACCATGCCATTAAAGATAGTTCGTTTTCTGTTATTTGTAGTATCCAACTTTTACCCATTTGGTACAAATTGGCTATTGAATATCTAGGCATCATGCTTGTATTCCAAGATGGAAAAGAGAAAAGAAAGTAAAGATTACCCAACTGACTCTCTCCCTTTATATCAATGAATCATATAGATTTGGCCATGAATGGCATACAATGGCTGCAAAGGAATATGAGGAGGTAAGAAATTTTAATCTGGCCAGTTGATATAATAAATAAAATAAAATCTCTCTTAGTAAGGAAGAGGGGGAAATTAAGCTGCAAGCAATAATATTTTACTTGCCTAGAACTTTTAGAACTTTTTCAATTTTAGCTTCTATCAAAAGCTCAAGGAACTGTTATATGTACTGTGAACAAAAATGCCCCCATGCATCCTTTATTGATCAAGAAACAAAAATAAAATGTAATATTTTATATTAAATACTCCATTCCAAATAGTACATAGCACTGTAAATGTTTGTGTGTATATACAGCTGGATGAATATAAGAAGGAAAAAATGTAAACATATTTCTATATAAATCATACATGGGAACTAGTTTTCAAGTTATTTACACTAGGGTTCTGGAGCAAGTGACTGGCATGGAGTAAGCAGACAGTGCCCTGCTGTGTTCAGTCTTTTGAGACCCCATGGACTGTAGCACCCCAAGCTTCTCTGTCCATGAGATTGTCTAGGCAAGAACACTGGAGTACGTTGCCATTTTTTTCCCCTAGGGTTTGTTCCCAATCCAGGAATAGAACCCACATCTCTTGTTTCCCCTGCATTGGCAGGTGGATTCTTTACCTCTGCACTATCTGGGAAGCCCACAAGGAAGTAGTACACAGCAGAGAAGACTTCATAGATAAGCTGAAGATAAAATTTATCCTATCTCCTAGCAGTTTAGCTAGTCTCCATAATGTCATCATGAACAGATCAGAGGCAGAAATGAAGTGGCATTGAACAGCCACTCACACTGACACTTTGGTCTTAAAAAGTTGAAAGTCAGCTATACACCATGATTAAAGATACTTTTGGGAATTAGTCTCAAATTACTTAACTTTAATATCAGATAATTAGAACAATTTAAATGAATCATTTGATAAAATTTGAACCTGGAAACTGCTTGTTGAATTTTTTTATCAATTCAGTTTTAAAAGTTAGGTTATTAAACTATTTGAAAAAATATCAGTGATGCTGAGATATAAAGTGAAAGAACAAAAATCATAAATCTTCAGGCTTACACAATTACCTCCAAGAAAGAAAATGCTAAATTAGTGGTTGCAATGGGAATATCTACTTCTTAGAGAAAGACTTTATATTTATTTGTATGATAGGCAGACTGTATTCTTTCATATCAAGCATCTGGAAAAGCAGAGACTGATCAAGGCAGGAAAATAACCAGATTTACTCCAACAGAATTTAACAGTTTTATAAAAAATAGACAGTTTGCAAATATTTAACCATAGCACTATCTGAGGCTTATGAACCATAGACAAAGGCTTAGATCAAAGCCCCAAGACATGCTGTGGCTTAGCTAGCGCTTGACTCTATCCAGAAACAACGGAAACGTGATATCTTTTCACATCAGGGAATAAGCCAAAGTGGAAACAGCACAATTGCAGTGACGGGTTCAGTATGTGGTCAGTCACGCAAGTAAAAGGAAGGCAAAAAATAAATTGTTCTGCTACAAAACTTCATTTCTCCTTGTAGAAAATTGTCATCAAAAGATGATTCATCTATGATCATCAAATTGTGATCTGTTAAGATGAGAGAGAGATTATCAGAATAAGATACCCCTTCAATATGGATTTAGAGGGTTTTTTCTTTCTTTCTTTTCCCTTTCCTTCTCTAATCTCATCTTCTATTATGACAGTGTCAAGTTCTATATAAGGCCAGCTTGCAGTGGTTAAACGTGTGAAATCTGCTGAAAGAAAAGCAACATATTCTCTAGTCCTTACAGATAACTGTATAAAACCTAAACATCATTTTGAGAAGCACATTTTATCTCTCCCAGCCAGAAAGGCATAACCATCCCTCTTGTACTGCCCATGAGTGACAATTATATTATTTTGTATGCTTTAAAAGTGTTTATACAGGTTCTCATTTCACTTTATAAGCAAGCATATTTAGTATTCATTGAGGTCAAGCTTATATTCATTTATTTTTAATTTTTTTAACTTTTTTATTAAAGTATAGTTAGTTGATTTACAATGTTGTGTCAGTTTCAGGTATACAGCAAAGTGATTCAGTGTATATATATTCATTTATATAGAACTTCCCTGGAGGAGGAAATGGCAACTGACTCCAGTATTCTTGCCTGGAAATCCCATAGACAGAGGAGCCTGGAAGGCTACAGTCTATGGGGTTGCAAAGACAAAATTCAATTATATATTTTCTGAATAAATATATTCTTTTTCAATTAATTCCCCTTATAGGTTACTATAAAATACTGAATACTCTCTGTACTATACAATAGGCCCTTGTTGGTTATCATTTTATATATAGTAATGTGTATATGTTAATCCCAAACTCCTAATTTATTCCTCCCTCAAGTATATATTTATTAATGAAACATCAAGTTTAAATCTTCTTGATTCCTTCATAACTAAGATGAATAAGAACAATTTCCTTTTTTTATATTTGAGTTTATGCTTCGTTTAACTTTTAAACCCTACTATAGTTGAATATCAAAACAAAAACAACTAGTGAGCATATTATGATTACAGTCCTTCACTCAATCACTACTGCGAGTAAAATGCCAGCACTGAGTGTTATTCCCAGGCTCTACTAAGAGGTCTGACACTGAACACCACCCCAAGGATGCTGTTCATCATCTTCACATGCTTCTCCATTGTAATGGTGCCATCTTTGCTGGTTTGGATCAAAGTCCACTAATTCTACCTGGTCCATTTCATCAGTCTCTTCTAACTTCGTCCCTCTCAGGCAGAAGTTTTCCCAGCAAAGAGAGTTTAGCAGGAGAGAGAAAGCCATTCTCAAGGAAAGTTTACCTTAAATTCAATGATTAGGCGACCCTTTTCATATGGCCTACGATAAATTGACATGCCTTCATTTAGCACACACTTGATAGCTCCATGCTTGACAATCTGACCTGGTTGAGAAGTGATGACTATGGCTCGGTTGTCAAGAGTAGATATTGGCTTCTGGAAGCCACACAACGCCTCAACCAGCTGTTCGTCCATGCATATGAAAAGGTCTTCTCCTCGTCGAGTAAAAACGGCATGGTCCTTCTGATCTAAAACAATGATATCTCCTGGCTCCAGTCCTGGTTCTTGGTCTCCTTCACCACAGAATGTTATCTTCTGGCCATCTTTCATGCCTTTGTCAATATGAACTTCTAGAATTTTCTCTTCTCGAACTATCTTCCTTCCGTGGCAGCTTTTACATCTATCTTTACGACTGATCCGCTCCCCCATGGCCCTGGCACTCCATGCAGACAGACTGAATTTGCTGAACCATTCCAGGTCCCATCTGATGAATTCTTATTTGCATTCCAGTACCTCGGCAATTGGGACAGCATTCTACCGCTCCTTTCTTACCACCTCCGCCTTCACATCTGTCACAAATCACATTCTTTTGCAGAGCTAGTTTTCTTGTTGCACCATTATGTAAATCCTCTAAGGTTACTGTAAGTTGATGCACAACGGTTTTACCTCTCCTCTCTCTCTGCGTCCTGCATCCTCCTCCAAAAAATATATCAAAGATGTCCACGGGGGAGCCAAAACCACCACAACTCCATCTTCTTTAATTGCCTGTTCTCCTCCTTTGTCATATTAAATTCCCTTTTCTTCGCATCAGAGAGCACTTAGTAAGCTTGAGAAATCTGTTTAAACTTCTAGCCTTCATTTGGATTCTTATCAGGGTGGTACTTCAAGGCCAGTTTCCTGTAAGCCTTTTTCAGTTCTTCTTGGGTAGCATTGGGTTTGACCCCCAAAACATCGTAGTAAGTGGTTTCTTTCCCCATTTTCTACAGCCAGTGAGTGGGCCAATGTAGGTGCCTGGGAACGCAAAGGAGCTCGTCGCTGTGCGCAGCTCGGGCAGCCGCCGCTCCTCTGCCTGTCACCGAGCGTTCTGGAAAGTTCTGCAGAAGAATTTCTTGTATATGATATATTTTATACTTTTTAATACTTTAACACCCATTATTCTACGTGTCATTCACCTTCACCTTCTCAACTAAATAAGCAGAGATATACCATTCTTCTTTTATGGAAAAGACAGGCATAAAAAGGTTAATTTACCAAAGTGACACATCACTCCAATACTGGAGTTGGAACCAGACGAATATTGCCTTTCCCAAAACCCTGAAAACAATTGAGGAAAATTTGAAAACTAGTCACCTACATGCTTTTGTCAGGTAAATCTGGCTTATCTGGGGCTGCTTATCTGCCTGTTTTATTAAACTACACAGAACTTACTAGCATTTTTAATTGAATTATGAAAATTGTTTCAATTACCTCTGTCCAAATCTAAAGTATAAATGTTTACAAGTTTCACTGAGAATCTTTCTGTTGCTCTATGGTTGCTGGATACCACAAGCAAATCAGTGATCAAGTAATGTTGATAATTGCATCTTTATTTTTTAGAACAGAATTATTTTACTTTAAAATAGTGAGTTCTAGAGAAAGCAATGAATTATCAATGGCAGAACATCAGGAGTCAGTGGGTGTAACGCCAAGGACCTTCAAGCTATGTTTATCTGAAATCCAAATTTAATTTGATTTAAAAAATATTTAGAGGTTGAAATTCTGCTAGAAAATGTAAAATTTAAAAGTAATTCTGAAGCACTGTAGAGACAAAAGCACCTTCTAAAATAATCTTAATTTTAGAATAAAAATTGGACAATCAGTGTAATTAGCACTCACTCTCTTCTGCATGTTTATCAGTTACTCTAATTTGTTTCCACTGTTGGTGGCTGACCGTCAATTTTACTGTTTCCTTCACCTGAGGACTTGGGCTTCAGACCTGTCTTGTTTCACCTACTTAAAAGTATGGCACGATACATACAGCATATTTTCAGGACAATTTTTAGCAAAATAATATCCATTTGGTTTTTTAAGATAATAAATATAAAACAAATAATAAAGAACAGTATTAATTTAATTTAACCAATTTTTATCATAGTAAATGCTCTACAAGATAATAAGTTTTTTCATCATTATACTCATTGAGGCATAGAGATGAGTATATTCTCTGCATCATACAACTCACCAATAGCAGATATGGGGTCAAATTCAGGATTTAGAGGCTTAGAGTCCACTGCTCATAACAGCATCTGTTAAGAATGTTTTACTTTAATATAATGTTATATCACGGCTTATGATAGATCAAGTTAATTATTTATGAGATAGACAAGCGCAGATCTAGTTTTTTTGTTGCTGTTTTGAGCATTTTTTTTTCTGAGTATTAGCTCAGTGAATTGGAAACTGGGAAATATTAGATCTCTAGCCTATCTAACGTAGCTCTGAGGTATTGAGATTCTAAACTCTTTATGCTTCACTTTCATTGTGTAGATAATGGAATTTTTAGAAGAGATTAACTGGATCTTGGGTGAATGATACATGTTTTTAGCTAGAGAATGGATATTTTTCCATTTGGCTACTCAGCAAGTCATGGGGGTGGGAAATCCTCAATATGGGCAGATCTTAGATGATGCTTTTACTCATCCACTTTATGAAGGGAGTTGCCCTCTTGTAATAATATATACACAATTGTAGGCAGTGATGAGTAGATTTGTTGGTTGGTCTGAGACCTAGAGAAATATTGGAAGATTGAGAACAGGCATATCTATGTACTTGTGGCTGTATCCTTTCCTGTACAACAGAAACTACATTGGAAAGCAACTATACTTCAGTGAAAGAAAGAGCAAGCTTATCTGGGTTTATGGCACATGGGTGGATTTATAGTCTTAAGTATGAAGCATGAAGATTTGTGTATTGTGTGTTAACAACCACCGTGGAAGAGGCAACATACACCCAGATGATCAGAATGACTTGGCCCAGTTTTGGTAGACACAGGCAGCTTCTGTCTTCAGAAAAATAACTATGAGAACAGAGTAGCATGGTGACAGAGATGGAAGCAATGCGCAGTCCAGCAGCCTAGGCACTCATTCCCTAAAGCTGATCTAGCCACTGCCATTGCCTAATGCCATTCTTCTAGCAACAGGAAACATCCCAGATTCCCCAAATGAGTACCATTCTGTGAGGAGAAGTAGCATGTGATGGCAACTTTACTATGTTGGACCACTTTATGATGGAAGGCATTGCAATCCATCTATACTATTGGGTACGGATTTACCTTGCTTGCCTATAAAACTTCAGTGCTTACATAGAGCTTTTTCTATTGACAAAGAATTCCTGAACAACATCACATCAGACCAAGAGACCTATTTCATAGAATAGAAGGGACAGTATGGGCACATAGTCATGGAATCCACTGGTTCAGTCACATACTGTATAATCCAAAAACTGAACTCCTGATAGCATTATGGCCTTTGGCCAATGCACCTAAGGTACCAATTTGGAGATGACTTTCTATTAGCATGGCAAGTCAGCCTCCACAGTGTAATACATACCTTGAATCAATGACCATAATCAGTGACAGGTCACTGCCCGGTGGAATATATTAAGTGTGGTCCTGCTTACAATTACTTGCAATGACCCACATGAGGAATTCGTGCTTCTAGGTCCTGCAATTTTTGGCTCTGTGGCTTCAGAAGTTTTGATTCCTGATGCAGAAGTACCTCTACTAGGAAAATAGCAAGAATCCCATTAAACTTTATGCTACCTATGCCATCACTTATTTCATGCTCCTTGTACAAGAAATCTTCTGGCAAGGAAAGGAGACACTATCCTGGTAGGAATAACTGATCCTGATCAACAGGTGGAAATAGGGCTGCTGCTATACAATGGGACCAGGTAATTTACTGGGGTACTGCTTGCTAATTCTGTGCTCAATGTTGATGATAAATGAACAAAAGTAGAAGTTATAAACTAAAAAATGTTACTCAGAGGCTCAGTCTCATTAAGAAGCATCTTGGTTTCGCTGCTAGAGTGAACATTTACATAGAAAAGGGTGCCAGCTATGACAAGAACTTAATGGATAATGATGAGTATCATTTGCTTTCTAAATACAAGCTGCAGTGGAGGGAGCTCTAGTTTTTCCCACTAATCTTACTCAAGTATATTTCCTCGTGAAACAATGAACAGCCCAAACCATGGAGGGACTGTTCCCAAATGGGAAGAGCTTAGATACCCACATACCTCCATTAGGGTGTTCCAAGGCACTCATGTTTGTGGTTTCCAGAATCACCACTTTTGAATGGCTTCTAGATGAGTCCTTCCCTAGTAATTACTTTTGACCAAAGGGAGATGCCTCACCAGAATTAACTGCCTCACTCCAAAGCAAACTGCATATAATCACTAATCCATGAGAAGGTACAGCCCGCTTTCTTCAATTCAGAATCTCTGAAGGATCATACCAGCCCCCCAGCTCCTTATGGGATGATTGGAGCCATTGTTGCATTACAGTTCAACTTCTCCTTCTTCCCAATCCAGAGCCCTCATTCCTGCAGAGTTGTCACTACCATAAACAATCCCTTGTGAACGATCTGCATGCAACCATCCAGCGCAGAGTCTTTCCCTAGGGAACGCGCCCTATGGCATTATTACATCTCAATTGCTTTAGCATATATTTAAAACATGTTGTTAATTTGACTCACACCTTCCAAAGTGGTCTTTCCTTAGGTGATTCTTGGAAGTGCTGCCTGCCTCCTTTGGCCATGCTTTCTTCCCAGGATTCTGGAGAAGGGAGGTCTTTACCTTCAGGCTCATCCACATGTTAAAGGTTGCTGTACTGCCCATCTTTTATCCCCACTGTGAATCCTCATGAGAGATTTTTACTAAGCTACAGATCAGATAGCCCTCTCTTGTCTTCCCTGCTGGCTTAGACGGTAAACTGTCTGCCTGCAATGCTGGAGACCCAGGTTCAATTCCTGGGTTGGGAAGATCTACTGGAGAAGGAAATGGCAACCCACTGTAGTATTTTTGCCTGGAAAATCCCATGGACGGAGGAGCCTGGTAGGCTACAGTCCATGGGGTCACAAAGAGTCGGACACGGCTGAGTGACATCACTCTTGTATTCATACTCTTTTATTTCTCTGATTTAAAGCCCATTTGGGGATTCTTTCCTCCAGATCTTCCATTCTGGGTAATCCATCCTTTAATAATTCTCAAGTTTCCTTTTTTACCCAACCTCCCAAATTTTTGCTGAAAGTATCTGTACTCCCTTCTGCCTTTATGCAAGGAGAGGAACTGGTGGTTTCAATGCTGGCAACACCTTAAACACTCATTTTTAGGGAATTATGGAGGACAAATACACATTTAAATTATGCCTTTATTAGCAAGGTTCATTCATTAGCATTGACTGACTCGAAATATTTCAAAAATTTTTTGCTTCTTTGGTTAAAATTGATCAACTATTTCTCTGAGTCAACCCTTGGACCATAATTATCTTTGAGGAAGAATGTCATTTTGTGTAAAGAATAGCAACAAAACCAAGAAAAATGGTGAATAGGCAAATGACTGTTTATAAAAGCACTGTACTAGATATTGAAGGTCATAAAAAAGTATATACTTGCTGTTAGTAAGTTCTTATAAGCTAAAGATGAAAAGCAGATAATATCACATGAAATAACATTAAATGATAGTATTTAACAATATCCAAGTAGAAATGGACAAAACTATAAGAATGTGAAAAGAGATTTATTAGTGAGAGAGAAAGAATTTGTACTTGCAAAAAAGGGAGTATTAGAAGAGTGTAGGGAGAAGGCAATGGCACTCCACTCCAATACTCTTGCCTGGAAAATCCTAAGGATGGGGGAGCCTGGTAGGCTGCAGTCCATGGGGTCGCTAGGAGTTGGACACGACTGAGTGATTTCCTTTTCACCTTTCACTTTCACGCATTGGAGAAGGCAATGACAACCCACTCTAGTGTTCTTGCCTGGAGAATCCCAGGGATGGGGGAGCCTTGCGGGCTGCCGTCTTTGGGGTTGCACAGAGTCAGACACGACTGAAGCTACTTAGCAGCAGCAGCAGCAGCAGCAGCAGAAGAGTGTAGACTCATGGAAGTCAAATATTCAGATTTTCAAGAGGAAGAAAGACAAGGGCAATGCATCTAAGCAAACTATAATCACATTCTACTCCATGTCCACTATGTTCAATGAAGCAAAATTAGACTGACGTTTTATCTGCAGCCATTTATAATTCAGCATATTTTAGTTGCCTGAGTACTCACATTTTTAAAGAATTTTAGCCAAGTTTGGTTTTGGTCTGAATTCTTCCTTGGGATAAATTTCAAACCATAGAAAAAGCACATCGTTTTTTGGCTTCCCAGTAAGGCAACCTGGGTTAGACTTTGTGGGACTCTGGGTTCTACAGCCATGCTCAGCACAAAGGTTTCTGGCAGACACAGACCCATTTCAAAAGCCATGCCAGTGGCTGCGATTGCAGGGGTAAACCCTTCAGAAGACCAAAATTCCTGTTTTCAATTATGTAGGTCTTGTTATGATTCATTTAGTTCTGGACATCCAATCCTGGGAAGATTGAACCCCACTTTCATTAAAGATATCATATGGAGCAAATAGGCAGCTCAAAATTGCAGAACAGTTTATGGAGCAGACAAAATGAAGTTATTCTGAAAAAGTATATTGAAACAATATTCATTATTAAGTCATTTGATGATATATAAAACATTAAAAGAAATACAAGGTTAAGCTCTTTTATATTACTTTCCTTATTGCTTTATTTTTATTACCTAAGACTTGTTTGAAGCATAAGAATCTCATGGCTGTAACAGTCCTCTGTACTCATTTTTGTAATAATAGCTATCATTTATTTAGTTCCTAACTAACTTAGACCTTTTATGTATTCAGTTTCATTTTATCCTTAACTCTGTGACTAAACACTATTCATATTTTATAGGTAAGGAGACTGACACTTAAAGATACCAAGTATTTTTTCAAAGGTCACAAAGTTAGTAAGTATTGGAGGCATTTAATATGTATTATGGACTATATTAATGAAAAACTTGGCTTCTTGCCTTAGTAGTTTCCCTTCTGTAGCCCTTTCCTGATGAACTCGGGAGTAGGCATGTACTTGCTTTGGCCAATGAAATAATATGTGCTCACTTCTGAGCAAAAGTCTTGTGGGCTGCTACCAAGCAGAAGTGTGAAGAGTCAGTGAATGGATCATCATGACTATTTCCTTTTCACTGCACAATCAGAAATGCCCTAGTTAGAGACTGTCCCTTTAGCCTAGAGTATATCTGCCTTGAGAGAAACAGAAGCAGCATTTTGCAATGGGCATGTAGCGTGAGTGAAAATAAACTGTTGCTGTCTTCTGATACTTGGGGGGTCACTTGTTGACACAGTATCCTGGTCTGGCCTGACAGACTCAATAGAATCAGCAAGGAGAAAGTCACTTTGACTTGAATTCAACATCTTTCCCATGACTGTTGCAAATAAAATGTGTTCTGATTACGCATTCATATTTATTTCCATCAAAAAGTTACTCAAAGTATTTATGTGCTATCTAACTGTGAGATTATGTTCATTTTCTTTCATTGATTTTATTTTTGCATTTTTAATCTATGACCAAACAACAGTATATGTATTAATATATGTATATGCCTTTCCTTCTGTCTAACCTTAAGTATATTAAGTAACAGTATTTATTTATTTCCCAAGATGTCTTTATTTACCCTTGGCAGATACTAACTCTTGAAATAAATAATGTCTTTGGAAATAATGTTGAAAATATCATTTTATAACATTTCTACAACTTAAATCTAATATTTGTATTGAATTCATGTGAAATTATGACTTACTCAATTCTGATTTATCACCACTTCTGTATTTTTGATGCATATTGTCTTGTACTCTTTAGATTGGTCATTTCCTCTACTGCTTAGTAGGTCTAGGGGGGAAAAATGACACTTAATTTTTCTTCTTTTATTTATATTTTGCTTTTTAATATTTTTAGTATTATATTCATAAAAAACTGTATCCAGCAAACACATAGGTTGCCACGTATCCCAAGAAGTTGTTAAAATTTATTAAAATAAACTTTTAAAATTCAGAATATTCCACAGAAAAATCACAAAGATAGTACAAGGTATTCATATGGACTGCACACAGATACTCTAATTATTAACTCGTTTTGTGTAGTGCATTTGATACAATAAATGGCTAAGAATGATGTATTATTGTTCACTGAGGTTCACAAATTATTCAGATTTCCTTAGGTTTTACCTCATATCCCTTTTCTTTTCCTGGATTCCATCCAGGATACCACATTATAATGAGTATTTAAGTCTCCATAGGCTCCTCTTTGCTGTGGCAATTTCTCATGTTGCCCTAGTTTTTGATGACTTTGATAGCTCTACTAATACTGGGTAGCTATTTTGTAGAATAGCCCTCTATTCTGATATCTGGGGCTTTCTTCTCATGATTAGATGGAGTTGTGGTTTTAAGAGAGGAAGTCCTCAGAGATAAAGTGTCATCTTCATTACATCATTTCAAGGGTAGATACTATCAATGTGACTGATTACTTCTGATGTGAACCCTGATCACCTGTAAGAGATAGTGTTGATCAGGCTTCTCCACCATAAAGTTAACTTTTCCTGACTTTTGATACCATGCTCTTTTTTACCTTTCTTTACTGTGCTGTGCTTCTCTCTGAATGGCCCACACTTAAGAGTGGAGAGTTATGCTTCACTCTCTTGAGGGCAAAGTATCTACACAAATTATTTGGAATCCTTCTGCATGGTATGTTTATCTTTTCTCCACAATTTAATAGTTTATTCAATCACTTGGTTATATCAATATAAACTCATGAACATTTATTTTTAGCACTGGATCATAGTCGAATTCTATTTTATTTTCTTGCTCATTTTTTTCCATCTTTGGCCATGGGAAGCTCTTTCAGTTGACTCCTATATCCTTCTGGTATACTCCATCATTGTGGTTTTCTTATTACCAGTCCCTTACTTTCAGACACTACAGAAGACTCCAGGATCATCTTGTATACTTTTTCCCGAGATTAGAGAATCAGCTGCTTTTTTCTCAAGAAGTACCCTGCTTCCTTTTACTGGAAATCAAGCTCTAGGTAACATGTGCTCATCGAAAGTGCACTGCTTCTGGATCCTCTAAGCTGACAAAGCAGGGAACCATATGTGTGAATAATAACTGGTACATACTCACATATCTATAAATATTTGTATATGTGACAATTTTAATCCCTAAAAGAGGCTTTTGCTGATGTGTCCAAGTTCCATCAATTTCCACAAGATCATTGCAGTCTTCTTCCTTTGCTTATCTGTAATCTTCCATTCCAGAAGTGAGAAATCTGGCTATTATCATTGGCTATCAGTTTAGTTCAGTTGCTCAGTTGTGTCCTACACTTTGTGACCTCATGAATTGCAGTACACCAGGCATCCCTGTCCATCACCAACTCCCAGAGTCTACCCAAACCCATGTCCATTGAGTTGGTGATACATTTAGCCATCTCATCCTCTGTCGTCCCCTACTCCTCCTGCCCCCAATCATTCCCAGCATCAGGGTCTTTTCCAACAAATCAACTCTTCGCATCAGGTGGCCAAAGTATTGGACTTTCAGCTTCAACATCAGTCCTTCCAATGAACACCCAGGACTGATCTTTTATAATATGGACTGGTTGGATCTCCTTGCAGTCCAAGGGACTCTCAAGAGTCTTCTCCAGCACCACAGTTCAAAAGCATCAGTTCTTCAGTGCTCAGCTTTTTTCACCGTCCCATTCTCACATCCATACATGACTACTGGAAAAACCATAGCCTTGACTAGACAGACCTTTGTTGGCAAAGTAATGCCTCTGCTTTTAAATATGTTATCTAGGTTGGTCATAACTTTCCTTCCAAGGAGTAAGCGTCTTTTAATTTCATGGCTGCAATCACCATCTGCAGTGATTTTGGAGCCCCCCAAAATAAAGTCTGATACTGTTTCAACTGTTTCTCTATTTATTTGCCATGAAGTCATGGGACCAGATGCCATGATCTTAGTTTTCTGAATGTTGAGCTTTAAGCCAACTTTTTCACTCTCCTCTTTCACTTTCATCAAGAGGCTCTTTAGTTCTTCTTCACTTTCTGCCATAAGGGTGGTGTCATCTGCGTATCTGAGGTTATTAAGATTTCTCCCGGCAATCCTGATTCCAGCTTGTGCTTCTTCTAGCCCAGCGTTTCTCATGATGTACTCTGCATGTAAGTTAAATAAGCAGGGTGACAATATACAGCCTTGACACACTCCTTTTCCTATTTGGAACCAGTCTGTTGTTCCATGTCCAGTTCTAACTGTTGCTTCCTGACTTGCACACAGGTTTCTCAAGAGACAGGTCAGATGGTCTGGTATTCCCTTCTCTTTCAGAATTTTCCACAGTTTATTGTGATCCACACTGTCAAAGGCTTTGGCATAGTCAATAAAGCAGAAATACATGTTTTTCTTGAACTCTCTTGCTTTTTCAATAACTTAGCAGATGTTGGCAATTTGATTTCTGGTTCCTCTGCCTTTTCTAAAACCAGCTTGCACATCCAGAAGTTCATGGTTCATGTATTGCTGAAGCCTGGCTTGGAGAATTTTGAACGTTACTTTACTAGTGTGTGAGATGAGTGCAATTGGACAGTAGTTTGAACATTCTTTGGCATTGCCTTTCTTTGGGATTGGAATGAAAACTGACGTTTTCCAGTCCTGTGGCCACTGCTGAGTTTTCCAAATTTACTGGCATATTGAGTGCAGCACTTTCACAGGATTTGAAGTAGCCCAACTGGAATTCCATCACCTCCATTAGCTTTGTTTGTAGTGATGCTTTCTAAGGCCCACTTGACTTCACATTCCAGGATGTCTGGCTCTAGATGAGTGCCCAATATGCTACTGGAGATCAATGGAGAATTAACTCCAGAAAGAATGAAGGGACTGAGACAAAGCAAAAGCAATGCCTATTTGTGGATGTGACTGGTGACAGAAGCAAAGTCCAATGCTGTAAAGAGCAGTACTGCATAGGAACATGGAACGTTAGGTCCACGAATCAAGGCAAATTGGAAGTGGTCAAACAGGAGATGGCAAGAGTGAACATCAACATTCTAGGAGTTAGCAAACTAAGATGGACTGGAGTGGGTGAATTTAACTCAGATGACCATTATATCTATTACCATGGGCAGGAATCCCTTAGAAGAAATGAAGTAGCCATCATGGTCAACAAAAGAGTCTGAAATGCAGTACTTGGATGCAATCTCAAAAATGACAGAATGATCTCTGTTCGTTTCCAAGGCAAACCATTCAAAATCGTTGGCCATAGGTTCACTTAATTGTTTAATCACAATATACACATGCAGTTGTGTCAGAATTATTAATCCCTACCCCCATGTGAAATAACCCTAATATCTAGAGCATATTGTTTATGCATAGTTCCCTTTGCCTCTAGTCTTGTAGACTCCACTTCTTTCCAAGTTTATTTAGGCCAGGACATTTACGCCCTCTCCTTTCAGTGAACTTGTTTCACACATTCATAATACAGTTAGATTGTCTTGCTACGTTATTCTGCCCTTCATCCTGTGATCCCCCAATATCCTAAGTGATTTTTAAAGGTTTTCATGCGTTAAGGTTCAGGCCTTTGCTGCATAGTGTCATGTATCCACCATTATAGTGTAAGACAAAATACTTTCACTGCCTTAAATTGTTTTCTATGCTTCATCTATCAAGTCCGCTCCCATTCCCCAAACCCCTGGCAAAAACATATTTTTACCATGGCTTCAATTTTGCCTTTTCCATAATAAAATATTCTTTGAATCAACTTCTTTCAGTTAGAAACGTGCATTTAAGATTCCCCAATGTCTTTTCATGGTTTGATAGCTCATATCTTTTTTCCTTTTAGTAGTATTATATGAATATACATTGTACAAGTATACCACAGTTGGTTTATACATTCACCTATTGAAGGATATCTTGGTTGCTTCCGGTTTGGGGCCATTATGAAAAAAGCTGCTATAAGCATTCACATGCAGGATTTTGTGAAACATAAATTTCCAAATGACTTGGATAAATACCCATGCGAATGTTTATTGACTCAAATGGTAGGGCTATATTTAATTTTGTAAAAAGCTGCCAAACTGTCTTCCAAGTTGCTGTACCCCTTTCCATTTTCAGCAGCAATGAATCTGAGTTTCTACTGTGCAACATCCTGGTCTGCCGTCAGCACTGTCAGTATTTTTGGATTTCAGCCAAATATTGAGGTCACCAAAAATTTCATTAAGGTTTTTTTTGTAACATCTTATGGAAGCCATAAGATTATTTAATGCAGAATAATGTAGAAATAATGTATATTATTTAATGTAGAAGTTCTAGTTTAGAAAAGGCAGATATCATTAAGGATAGACGAAGCTCTCATACTTTATACTTTTTCTGAGAATCATCAAGTCCACTTGAGAATACTTTAACATTAGTAATTTGGGGATACAACACATTCTGAATAAGACATCTCTATGCATGAATTTAATCTCCACCATAAAATGAAGCTAGAATCAAAGTTACAACTAACAATTAGAACTGAAAAACTTTCCTATTTGGCATACAACATTGTTGATTGTATTTATCATATGTTATATTACATCCCCAGTACTTATCTGGGGATAAATTAAATTGGAAGTCTGTACCTTTTGACTGCCTTCAGCCAGTTCCTCCTTCTCTTCCCTCACCACTGGTAAACACAGATTTGATTTATTTTTCCTATTAGTTTGTTTTTGAAGTATAATTGACCTACACTGTGTTAGTTCTTGTTACAGAGCATAGACATTCCATATTTTTACACATTTCAAAGTAATCACCACAAGTCTAGTTACCTTACTAAGATATTACATAGCTGTTGAACATATTTCCCACACTGTACATTTCATAGCTGTGACTCATTTATTTTGCAGCTGGAAGTTTGTACCTCTTAATCTCCTTCACTTATTTCTTTCCTTTCCTCGACCCCTCCCTTCTGGCAACTTGTTTCTTTTCTGTATCCATAACTCTGTTTCTGTTTTGTTTGTTCATTTGTTTTCTTTTTCAGATTCCACAAAAATGTGAGCTCTTACAGTTCTTGTCTTTCTCTATCAAACTTATTTCACTAAGCATAATACCCCAGGATCGTCCATGTTGTCACAAATGGTAAGACTTCATTCTTTTTTTGGCTAATATTCCATTGTGTGTGTGTGTGTGTGTGTGTGTGTGTGTGTGTGTGTGTGTGCATTCCACATCTCTTTTATCCATTCATCTATTGATGAATTGAAGGTGCTTCCCTATCTTGGCTACTGTAAATAATGTTGCAATAAAAAGGAATGTATTTATCTTTTCAAATTAGTGCTTTTATTTTTTTTTAGATAAATACCTAGAAGTGGAATTGCTGGGTGATATGGCAGCTCTATTTTTAATTTTTTTAAGAAAACTCCATACTGTTTTCCATAGTAGGTGCCCCCAAACTTACATTCCCACCAACAGTGTATCAAGCTCCCCTTTTCTCCATGTCCTTGCTGACACTTGTTGTCTTTTTGATAATAGCCATTCTGACAGGTGTGAGGTGATATCTTATTGTGATTTTGATTTGCATTTCTCTGATGATTAGTGATACTGAGCATCTTTTCATGTGCTTGTAAGCCATTTGTGTCTTTGGGAAAAGGTTTATTCAGACACTCTGCCCATTTTCTAACCACTTTGTTTACCTGATGTTGAGTTATATGAAATCTTTGGATCTTAACTCCTTATCATATATAATGCTTGCAAAATCTTTTCACATTCAGTAGGTGGTATTCTCATCTTGTTGATCCATCTCCTCTGCTTTGCAGTTTGATGTAGTCCCATTTGTTTATTTTTGCTTTCATTTCCCTTGCTGAAGGAGACAGTTTCCCCTCTTCCCCTGCAAAAAACCCTATAAAACCAATGCCAAACACCTTACTCCCAATGTTTTCTTGTAAAAGTTTTATAGTTTCAAGTCTTACACTTAAGTCTTTAATCCAATTTTAATCACATGATTTGATATTTGAATTCTTCATTTTAACAAGGCATCTACAACTTGTGGTCTTTAGATTATTGATATAGAAACCCACTAGTCCATGTTCAACCTCCACATATATAGAGATAAAGGATTATGACATAGTAATCAGAAGTTTCTGTCAAATTATCCAAACAATTTAATATACTCTGGGAGAAACCTAAGCTAGAACAGTTAATAGTAAATGATTCTTTCATCACAGCACTAATCGATGATTTCTGCTTTATTGAAATAGTTCAGTGAAAGATATTGAATAAAGTTTGCTGTCAATATGTAGTGCTAAATTTATAGGGAATCAGAAGAAGCATCACTCATATGGGAGCAGGGTAACTTAAAAATATTGTGTAGAATGAATGAACATTATATAACATTAAAAACACATTAAAATTAAGAAGTAGAAACTTATTAGTGAATTCATTTTCACAAAATCTTGATACAAAACCAAACATGTTTAATGAATATATACATATTCATTGTAGTTTTTTTCAAAATTTGAAGTTCTTACAAGAGCTTAAGCATAGTAGGCTTCTCTGCCTCTCAAGTTAAATCTATTTATTTATTACTATAAAATCACATATTTCTATCTCCAAAATTGCCTTGGCTCTAATTCATATCAATTTACAATCAATATGAAGTGTCAAATAACAAAGCCAAGAATAACTTTATGAAAACATCTGAATAAGTATGCTTTTTAAAATTAGAAAAAAATGCTTCTATATGGAACCCTACATCGATACAGAAGTATTTCATAATTTGTAATTACAATTCATTTAGGCAGGATAGAAATATTTAGATGCAATAAGTTTGACTGAACTGTATAACTGATGCTCTTTGCAAATCTCTTTTGAAACTCTACATCTAAGAAAATAAAAGGCAACATGGAATTGCTATTCAACACTGTCCAGGTTAGATCCACATTTTTTAGTTTGCTAATAACTTTTCCATATTATGCTGATCTGCAATTTTTGAAACCATATTTTTAACCCAAGCAGTTGGCATAATTTCTAGAGTAACTGCTTTATTCTGGGAAATCTGGCTGCCATGATTAGTGGTTGACTACAGTATTCCCACACGAGTAAGTTCCCGCTGATGTGTTTGTGGTTTCACATATACCAAGAAATATTCTGTGATGAGTGCTGGATGGGAAGGAGTGTTCATCTCACAATGATCTTTCTGGCCACATAGACATACCACAATCTGTATCAGTAATCTTGGAATTTTGGCAGTCATAAATATACATTAGTCTTGCCAATATATATTCATTATTTAGACAGTTTTCTTTTGATGTTTTAGCCGTTAGGAAATGAAAGGAAAAGAAATATGTCTCTTAAATTTTTCCAAATTTTCTATTGAATACCCCAGGCTACTGTAATAATTTACTTAGACCAATTTCAGAGTCACATTTCTAGAATCTTTAGTTATGCATATATATATATATATATTGAGAGAGGGAGAAAGGGAGGGTGGTAGGGAGAGAGAGAGACTTCTCATACTGAGAGCAGTCAGAGTGCAGATGCAGCCAGGGTGCAGAAATTCCAATTGTTCCTCAAAAATATGTGCAGTTAAGGCACATAAATGAATCAGTGGAGGACAATAACTTGTTTTTTCTTTCAGTCTATACCCACCAAGGAGAGCAGACTCTAGTAACCATAAAAGGACCTCATCAGAGAAGGCTTTTAATATAAAGCATCTGTCTCAAGTTTTTTAAATGTGACTTCAGTTTTCCTCTTAAATACCATCACTGCTGACCTTTCGAAACAGAGCTGAAGTTTCTCTCTGCTTTTGAAATCGTTCATTCTCATGAAGAACAATAATCAATTAATGCATTTATTTTAATCTCGCTTGGCCTTTCTTGAGAGCAAGCACATTCCAAAATAGCTGTCTGTGCTCTTTAAGTCCCAGCTACACTGTTTCATTTTACATCTGAAAAATGAATTTGTTAGAGCAATTTTCTTCAAAATTGTTAAAGGAAAAGATAACTGGTACTACATGAAAGTTAGTAACACATAATATATAATATAAAAATAATATATTTTTATATGTTAAAGCCTGTTCAGCTGTTGAACAGGCTTTAACGTATAAAATTCAAAATGATAAAACATGTTCTTCCTCTTATTCTTCCATTTATTTTGTTTTGTTAGTTGTTAGACAATTTTCATGAATTGCTTTTTGGGACATTTTTGTACAATTTTCCTTTGACCTTCTAATTTTTAGTTGGGGAACAGTACGGGAAACAATCTGGTTTTGATGGAATCCCAAATTTTTGTTAAGTGTGTGTGTTCTAAATAAACTCAACTAGGTCATATGACTCATGTGCTTTCCATGGTCTCATTGACTTTATGTCTACAAACTTTCTAATTAATTTTATTTGATCATATAGACATTTTGAATGATTTCTTTTAAAAAACTGAACTATTTGCTAAGAAAGAGGAACTGCTTTAGGGTTTATTTGGCAAGATAACTTCCAAAGGTTTGTACAAATTCGCTCAATTTGCATAGCAAAAATAAATCCTTGAGCCCCTTGTGGTTTTCAAGGACAGCTGTTTTCTCTAGTTTCAGCTCTATGATTAAGCCTTAAGGAAGGGATGCAGGGTGATGAGAAATTCAATTGGTACCTTTGGAAGATCTAACAGGCATGCTGGGGATTTGTATGTTCTCTGTTTTTCTTTTCTTTATAGGTACAGTAATAAGAAAAACTTTACCAAAAAAGACACAAAGGCGTATAACACAACATATGTCAAAGGCAAGTTTTATTTGAATCAGTTTCGCGAGAATATTCTAACCTTTACCTTCTCACAAATGAAGTTTTGTTATAAAACCAAAGCACATATAAACAAGACAAATTCTCTGTGAACTTAGCTGTTTGACTTCATGTAAACATATTTAACAGTACTTGTGCTTTGCTATTTTGTTATGGGTTTATTTTATACATACCAGCATTTTTTTTGCTGGCATTTGTAAGGTTTAACATTTACTTGGAAAAGATGGGGGTGTCTAAATTCCTTTGAGACATGATCATTTATCTTGAAGTTATCCTGAAAATGCAGCAAGCCAGTAATACTTTTGAAGAGAAGGAAGACCCCATTTCTGCCCTGTGAATATGCTCTGAGTCTGTGTCCCTGGGAGTATGACAAGCTGAGAAATGAGAAAAGAATGTTAGACCCATGCTTTTGCCTGGCATTCAGATTTATTATGAAGGTACAGAACCCTTCTCTGGTTACTCACTGGTAAAGAACTTGCCTACCAACACAGGGGACATGAGTTTGATCCCTGGGTCAGAAAAATCCCCTGGAGAAGGAATTGACTACTCATTCTAGTATTCTCACTTGGGAAATCCCATGGACAGAGGCGCCTGGTGGGCTACAGTCCATGGGATCGCAGGAGAGTCAGACATGACTTAGCAACTAAACAGCAACAACAATACAACTGTACACACAGATTTTGAGATGGTGGGATCTTCCTGACCCAGGGATTGATCTTGGGTCTCCAGCATTGCAGGCAGATTCTTTACCATCTGAGACACCAGTGAAGCTCACTTTGATATGATAAACAGATACAAAGGCTGGGACAGTTTTGTGGTTTCTACTCTCCTTTTTAAAGGGACTCTGGCAAGCCAGATGCCTCATGAACCTAGGAGCCATTGATTCAATATTTATTTATAACTAGAATGCAAATAAAAGATGAAATATAGCTTTCTATGACTTTCTTAAGCTTTGGTGTATTTGGAGGACTTTCTTCCTTTTATGCCAAGAATAGCTAATGTTCAAGAATGTTATTTCCAAAGTCAAAGATCAGTCTAGAGCTATAACCATGTCACATCACAGTATGAAGTTTTAAATCTTCATTCATTAATTCACTGTGGTTCAGACTGAGTTGTTTTAAACCAAACACAGTTTATATAAGTAATCTTTTTAAAATAAGTTAAAAATTCATGTAACGTATGGTTAACATATTTTTGAAATCTAGTGATTCTAAGAAAGAGATACATATTTTTCTAATCACCATGGATGTCAGGACGTCATGAAAGAAGTGGCCAGCTTATCTTCAGGCATTTTCTTGTTTAATTCCTTTTATGTAGGAAAGATGAAAACTGGAGGCATTTACCAGCGATCTAGGGGGGAATTAAAGAGGATTTACTGAAGAAACAGTTTTGTTTTTTTTTTTTTTTACAAAATTGCATCATACTGTTTACTCCAGAGCCTGCAAATGGTCCAAATTGTCTGAAAAATGAACAGGGCAGGTATCTGTGCTTAGTTCTTTGCCAAGTGTGGGTTAGTTTTTACCTCTGAACATGTACAACTATCTCCTCACTATCTCTCTCCTCCCATTCCTTGTACTATCCAGTACAAGTTTTATTTTGTTTTCAATTAAAGTAGATACTGTGAATAAAATAAATGAAGAGCTAAATAGATAAATGAGGTATGTGTTTGTGTATGTACATGAGAGAAAATGGTTTAAGATGATTCTTTGCCAAAATCTGTGTTCAAACACTTCCTACATGTACTTAGCTATTTATTGCCAATTATTAAATTACACTCGTATTAAACTTTAAAAAGTATGTAAAAAAGTGAAGTGACATGAAGCACTGGAAAAGAGCAACAATTTTAAATTAGTGTCAGAGCTACATTAATTTTTTTTCAATTATTAGTAGACTTCACCATAAAATTCTTTTATTTTTTTCTTTCAAAATGTAGCCAAGAAACTAACATCTTTCTTTGCTTTCTTTACAGGAAAGAACCAGTATCTGGATTATTTCCAGACCATCCAGACAGCTATTTCAACTGGAACAAGTGACCTTTGGAACAGACTAGAACATGGCAGACTGGCCAGACAGAGGGGAGGGAGCAGTCAACTGGGAAGGGTCCCAGCATGTTCCTATGAAATGTCATTTGAAGTAAGAGGACAGTAAAAAGCTAAGGACAAATAAATGAACTTAAAAATATTTAAAGCCAATGAAAACTGTATGACCACAACATGGGAATGAAGGAAAGACACAGTTTGAATTTTACCTTTTTTTTTTTTTTTAATTTTAATTTTTTTTTGGAGCATAGCTGTCCAAAAATGTTGTATTAGTTTCTGGTGTACAGCAAAGTGAATCAACTATAGCATACATATATCTCTTTTTTTGGATTTCCTCCCCATTTAGGTCTCCACAGAGCACTAAGTAGAATTCCCTGTGCTCTACAGTAGGTTCTTATTAGTTGTCTATTTTATACACAGTAGTGTTTATATGTCAATCCCAATCTCCTAATCTACCCCATTCCCAACTTTCCTTCCTTGATGTCCATACATTTGTTCTCCCTATCCGTGTCTCTATTTCTGCTTTGCAAATAGGTTCATCTGTACCATTTTTCTAGATTCCACCATATGTGCATTAATATACTATTATTTGTTTTTCTCTTTCTGACTTACTTCAGTCTGTATGATAGTCTCTAGGGGTATCCACATCTTTACAAATGACACAATTTTGTTACTTTTTATGGTTGAGTAGTATTCCATTGTATATATATATATATATATGTATGCCACATCTTTTTTATTTATCCTTCTGCTGATGGACATTTAGGTTGCTTCCATGTCCTGGCTATTATAAATAGTATCATTCTTTAATTCACATGCTCAACAAATACAGTTCTCCACCTGCTGAGTACATACAATGTTCCTTAACTATACAAAATTAATCTTTGAATTTTCACACCCTCATTGAAGCTACAATAATCAATTAATAAATACTATTAATATAATTGATATAAATAGTCAATTGTTTACCTCCCTTGACTGAGCCAGATTTCCTTAGTCTATGAATCTATGGTGGTTAATAGATGCTCATAGAGAATATCAAGGTTTTTATTTAGCAAATCATTGCTACATAAGATAACAGTTAAAATTATGGTAAAGATTTTATCAGAGAGGATAAAGTCATTATATTTTCCTAATATTTACTTGGAAGGCATATTGTTCTTTTCTTTCACAGAGAGCATAGGAAGTTTTAACTTACATCATTAGCAAGAAACATGCTAAAGAATCATTAAACATTTTACTGAACATTTTATGAATAAAGTGTTGTATGTGGCACCAGAGAACATACAAAACTATCAAAGCAATCTTTCATTAACAGTTTTGGAAAATACATAGAAAAGTTTAAAAAAATACGTTATTAAAATTTTATTTTAACTGTTTCTAAGAGAATATTTTATTGATTTTTGCAAATATACTAGTAATGATAAGTTGATAAACCATGATTTATGGAGAAAATGCCATGAGATTTCATAATGTCTTTAGCAAAGAATTTCATTAGGTCCAGTGCATGTTGGGAAATTCTTTTAAGAAGATAGCTTCTACAGCTTCTAGCCAGACTCTCTTTAATGAAGACAGCAACACTTGAAAGTCTAATGTAAGTTCCAAAGTTCCTATAGGGCTGCTTGCAAACTGGAAATGTTTGGCTCAATGAATTCTAAGTGTGCATCTGAATAAACTCCAAAAAATGTGGCATAATGTAAATATAAGTTAATTAGCAAAGTATTAGTTATGTATCTGCAGTGGTACTAGTGGGCTTCCCCAGTAGTTCAGTGATAAAGAATCCTCCTTCAATGCAAGAGACGCAGATTTGATCCCTGGGTCGAGAAGATTCCCTGGAGGAGGAAATAGAAACTGACTCCAGTATTCTTGCCTGAAAAATCCCATGGACAGATGAGTCTGGCGGGCTACAGTGCATAGGGTCACAAAGAGCTGGATATGACTAGGTATGACAAGTGAGTGAGTGGTACTGTTAGCTCACACAAAACCCAATGTTTTTGATGTAGAAATAAGAAATTCAGCTATTTCAATTTATTGTGGAGTGTCAGAAAAAACATGAAATGAGCTTTTAAACTCCGTATTTTGTACATTATTTAACTGTGATTTTAGAAGTAGTGGGTCTTAGGATCCATGAACTAGAGTGGAAAGAAATGGATTCAGAGAAAGGTAGTATCTTCTGTTAGTGGTATCTTCTGCTAGTAGTGCCAGTGGTAATATCTTCTTCTAGATGGTGCCAGTGGTAAAAAAAAAAAAAAAAACCTGCTTGACAATGTAGGAAACACAAGAGACACAGGTATGATCACTGGGTCTGGAAGACCACAGGGAGGAGGAATTGTCAACCCACGCCAGTATCCTTGCTTGAGAATCCCATGGTCAGAGAAGCCTAGAGGGCTATGGTCCATGGGGTCACAAAGAGTCGGACAAGACTGAAGCAACTTAGCACAGAACAGCACAATATCTTCTGCTATTTAATAATACACAATTTCAAGACCTTCTAGAACTAACACCCCCCAAAAAATGTACTTTTCATTATAGGGGACTGGAATGCAAGAGTAGGAAGTCAAGAGATACCTGGAGTAACAGGCAAATGTGGCCTTGGGTTACAAAATGAAGCAGGTAAAAGGCGAACAGAGTTTTGCCAAAATAACACACTGGTCATACCAAGTACCTTTGTCCAACAACACAAGAGAAGACTCTACATATGGACATCACCAGATGGTCAATATGGAAATCAGATTGATTACATTCTTTGCAGCCAAAGATGGAGAAGCTCTATATAGTCATCAAAAACAAGACCAGGAGCTGACTGTAGCTCAGATCATGAACTCCTTATTACCAAATTCAGACTTAGATTGACCTAAATCAAATCCCATATGATTATACAGTGGAGGTGACAAATAGAGTCAAGGGATTAGATCTGATAGATAGAGTACCTGAGGAACTATGGATGGAGGGTCCTGACATTGCACAGGAAGTGGTGATCAAGACTATCCCCAAGAAAAAGAAATGCAAAAAGGCAAAATGGTTGTCTGAGGAGGCCTTACAAATAGCTGAGAAAAGAAGAGAAGCAAAAGGCAAAGGAGAAAAGGAAAGATATCCCCATCTGAATGCAGAGTTCCAAAGAATAACAAGAAGAGATAAGAAAGCCTTCCTCAGTGATCAATGCAAAGAAATAGAGGAAAACAATAGAATGGGAAAGACTAGAGATCTCTTCAAGAACATTAGGGATGCCAAGGGAACATTTCATGCAAAGATGGGTACAATTAAGGACAGAAATTGTATGGACCTAACAGAAGAAGAAGATACTAAGAAGAGGTGGCAAGAAAACACAGAAGAACAATACGAAACAGATCTTCATGACCCAGACAACCACGATGGTGTGATCACTCACCTAGAGCCAGACATCCTGGAATGTGAAGTCAAGTGGGCCCTAGGAATCATCACTACGAACAAAGCTAGTGCAGGTGATGGAATTCCAGTTTAGCTATTTCAAATCCTAGAAGATGATGCTATGAAAGTGCTGCACTCAATATGCCAGCAAATTTGGAAAACTCAGCAGTAGCTACAGGACTGGAAAAGGTCAGTTTTCACTCCAATCCCAAAGAAAGGCAATGCCAAAGAATGTTCAAATTTCCTCTCAATTGCACTCATCTCGCATGCTAACAAAGTAATGCTCAAAATTCTCCAAGCCAAGTTTCAACAGTATGTGAACCACGGACTTCCAGATGTTCAAGCTGGATTTTGAACAGACAGAGAAATCAGAGATCAACTTGCCAATGTTGGATCATTAAAAAAACGAGAGCGTTCCAAAAAAAACATCTACTTCTTCTTTATTCACTACGTCAAAGCCTTTGGCTGCATGGATCACAATAAACTGTGGAAAATTCTTCAAGAGATGGGAATACCAGACCACCTGATCTGCTTCCTGAGAAATCTGCATGCATATCAAAAGCAACATTTAGAACTGAGAGAATCAATTCCTAGGCAGGTTGGTAAAAGGTCTGGTGTTCCCGAGGAGGAGAGAAGAGTCTGGGCTTCCCAAGAAGGAGGAAAGGACAAAATCAAACTTTAGAAAAAACTGTTACAGCTGCCTCAGATGGTAGTTATGGTAGAGAATATAAGGAGGAAAATAAGAGGTGAAAAAAGAACCAGGCAAAAGAATTAAGTCCCAACAATGGCTGTTAGATCTGCTCTGAAACAGCCTGAGAAAAATGCCCAGAGGGACCCAAGTGAAAAGATAGGGACTTGTTATTACTGTGATAAGGAGGGGCATCTCTAGCGGTATTGCCCCCAGGCATCTAAGCCAGCCCTGGCTCCAGGTCCAGTCTTCACAGGACCACACCGGAGAAGAGACTACCTCCTGAGGTGTAGGTCCCAGTGGTCAGACTCTCAAGACAATCTGGACTGAAAGTGCCCGGGTGTTCCCACACATGCTCCCGTCCTAATTACACCTGAGGAACCCGGGGTATTAATAACTGTGGAGGGTCAATCAGTCAATTTCTTTTGGACATTAAGGCAACTTTCTGCTCACTAATGCCCCTGGTCTGCTTTCCTCCCGATTCACTACCATAATGGGGCTGCCTCGACAAGCCAACTATTTTTCAATCATTGATTTGAAGGATGCTTTCTAGAGTTAAATCTTTATTAGATCATCCTCTACCTATGGCTTTAAGACAATTGAAAGGGTCCTTGGGCATTACAGGCTACTGCCACATTTATGGGGAACTCGCCTGGCCTTTATATAAACTTATAACTGATGTCCACTCTCACCACTACTATTAAACATAGTTTTGGCCACAGCAATCAGAGCAGAAAAAGAAATAAAAGGAATCCAGATTGGAAAAGAAGTAAAATTCTCACTGTTTGCAAGTGGCATGATCCTCTACATAGAAAACTCCACAGACTCCACCACAAAAACTACTAGATCTAATTAATGAATATAGTAAAGTTGCAGGATATAAAATTAATGCACAGAAATCCCTTGCATACCTATACACTAACAATGAGAAAACAGAAAGAGAAATTAAGGTAACAATTCCCTTCACCATTGAAATAAATCTACCTAAAGAAACAAAAGGCCTATATGTAGAAAACTATAAAACCCTGATGAAAGAAATCAAAGATGACACAAATAGACGGAGAAATATGCCATGTTCATGGATCAGAAGAATCAATATAGTGAAAATGAGTATACTGCCCAAAGCAACCTATAGATTCAGTGCAATCACTACCAAGCTACCAAAGGGTATTTTCAGAGAATTAGAACAAATAATTACACAATTTTTATGGAATTACAAAAAACCTCAAATAACCAAAGCAATCTTGAGAAAGAAGAATGAAACTGGAGGAATCAACCTGCCTGACTTCAGGCTCTACTACAAAGCCACAGTCATCAAGACAGTATGGTACTGGCACAAAGGCAGAAATATAGATCAATGGAACAAAATAGAAAGCCCAGATATAAATCCATGCACCTATGGACACCTTATCTTTGACAAAGGAGGCAAGAATATACAATGGAGAAAAGACAATCTCTTTAACAAGTAGTGCTGGGAAAACTGGTCAACCACTTGTAAAAGAATGAAACTAGAACACTTTCTAACACCATACACAAAAATAAACTCAAAATGGATTAAAAATCTAAATGTAAAACCATAAACCATAAAATTCCTGGAGGAAAACGTAAGCAAAGCACTCTCTGACATAAATCACAGCAGGATCCTCTATGACTCACCTCCCAAAGTAATGGAAATAAAAGCAAAAATAAACAAATGGGACCTAATTAAACTTAAAAACTTTTGCACAATGAAGGAAACTATAAGCAAGGTGGAAAGACAGCCTTCAGAATGGGAGAAAATAATAGCAACGAAGCAACTCACAAAGAATTAATCTCAAAAACATACAAGCAGCTCCTGAAACTCAATTCCAGGAAAATAAGTGACCCAAGCAAAAAATGGGCCAAAGAACTAAACAGACATTTCTCCAAAGAAGACATAAAAATGGCTAACAAACACATGAAAAGGTGCTCAACGTCACTCATTATCAGATAAATGAAGATCAAAACCACAATGAGATACCATCTCACGCCGGTCAGAATGGGTGCTATCAAATAGTCTACAAACAATAAATTCTGAAGAGGGTGCGGAGAAAAGGGAACCCTCTTGTGCTGTTGGTGGGAATGCAAACTAGTACAGCCACTATGGAGAACAGTGTGGAGATTCCTTAAAAAACTGGAACTAGAACTGCTATACGACCCAGCAATCCTACTGCTGGGCATACACACCGAGGAAACCAGAATAGAAAGAGACACGTGTACCCCAATGTTCATTGCAGAACTGTTTACAATAGCCAGGACATGGAAGCAACCTAGATGTCCACTGGCAGATGAATGAATTAGAAAGCTGTAGTACATATACACAATGGAATATTTCTTGGCCATTAAAAAGAATGCATTCGAATCAGTTCTAATGAGGTGGATGAAACTGGAGCCTGTTATATAGAGCGAAGTAAATTAGAAAGAAAAACACCAAAACAGTAAATTTATGCATATATATGGAAATTAGAAAGATGGTAATGATGACCCTATATGTGAGACAGCAAAAGAGACACAGATGTAAAGAAGAGACTTTTGAACTCTCGGGAGAAGGGGAGGGTGAGATGATTTGAGAGAATAGCATTGAAGCATGTATGTTTTCATATGTGAAATAGATCGCCAGTCTAGGTCTGATGCATGAGGCAGGGTGCACTGGGATGACCCAGAGGGATGGGATGGAGAGCAAGATGGGAGGGGGTTCAGGACAGGGGACACATGGTAGATTCATGTGAATGTATGGCAAAAACCACCACAATATTGTTAAGTAATTAGCCTCCAATTAAGATTAAAAAAAACTATAAGATCATCAAAATAAAATAAAATAAACTTATAACTAAGATTCAGCAGGCCCAAACTGAACAGCTGGTTTGGTCTTTAGTTACTTAAAAGGCTTTTTTTTTTTTTTCATTTCTTAAAATCCATTTAATTCATATTTTAAAATAAATCAAGTACAAGTGAACATATTGCCATGTAACATAGACTGGGAAGACCTCAGGTTTTATACCATTAATGCTGATTATTTCTTTTTTTTTTAATTTTTTTTTTATTAGTTTTGCCATACAATGACATGTTATTGCCATGGGTTTACATATGCTCCCCCTCCAGAACCCCCCTCCCTCCTCCCTCCCCCAGGGGAAATCTCAATGCACCAGCCCTGAGAATCAATCCTGGGCTGGCGATTGATTACACATATGATAATTAACATGTTTCAATGCCATTCTCCCTTATCATCCCACCCTTGCCCTCATCCACAGAGTCCACGAGTCTCTTCTATACATCTGCGTTCCTTCTGCTGTCTCGCATGCTGGGTTCTCCTTACCGTCTTACTAAATTCCATATATATGCGTTAGTATACTGTATTGTTGTTTTTCCTTCTAGCTTACTTCACTCTGGATAATGGGCTCCAGTTCCGTCCACCTGAGTAGAACTGCTTCAAATGAATTTTTTTTTTTTAATGCTGAGTAATATTCCATTGTGTATATGTACCACAGCTTTCTTATCCATTCGTCAGTTGATGGGCATCTAGGTTGCTTCCGTGTCCTGGCTATTGTAAACAATGCAGCGATGAACATTGGGGTACACGTGGCTCTTTCAATTCTGGTTTCCTCGGTGTATATGCCCAGCAGTGGGATTGCCGGGTCATATGGCAGGTCTATTTGCAGCTTTTTAAGGAACCTCCACACTGTTTTCCATAGTGGCTGTACTAGTGTGCATTCCCACCAACAGTGTAAGAGGGTTCCCTTTTCTCCACATCCTCTCCAGCATTTATTGCTTGTAGACTTTTGGATGGCAGCCATTCTGACTGGTGTAAAGTGGTACCTCATTGTGGTTTTGATTTGCATTTTTCTGATAATGAGTGATGTTGAGCATCTTTTCATGTGTTTGATGGCTAGTTACTTAAAAGGCTTTCAAGGCTCTTCAAATTGCTCTCTTGCAGGCTCCAACTTTGAGCTTGTCCACAGGATTAGAGTTTAGTTTGTTACAGAAAATAAAGGCTGTGGCTACAATGCTTAAGGGTAATTGTTACTATTGTTTTGCTAATGCCTATAGTTCATAAGTTTACTAACAGGTGAAATTTTACTGTACTGACGTCTTGTGATGTAAATGGGATCTTAAACTCTAAAGTTCAGAGCGACATGCTCCACCTTTAAAGCTGCTGTAGCTCAAGGGGTGTCGGAAGCTCTAGGAAGAGAATATCACTTACACTGTTCCCAATCTTTGGAAAAGGTAGAAAACAGCGAATGTCATCATTAAGAGACATCTGTGTAAGCTAACTCAGGAAACACAAGACAGTTGGTTTCAAGTTTTAGCCATAGCTTTAACGAGGGCTCAAAGTGCCCCTAAGAAGAAGGGACTGTCTCTATGACAGACTCTTTTTGTGCACAGACATTGTCATAGATCCTGAAGCCTTAAATTTAACTACGTGACTCAGCTTTTAGCTTTTCAACAGTCATTGCCAGGAGGTTAACTCCTGACCCAGCCTTTGAGTCAAACAATCCCCTCTTTGAGCCAGGAACCAAGATGGGCCTGAGAATCTAGGTGGGCTTGCTTCTGCTGACTTCAAAAAATCCTGAGTCTGCCTTTGACCCTTAAGACAATGCTTTCCCGTCCTGGACTCATTCCTGTGCTGCATTCCACACTTGGTCTAATTGCTGGGTCTGCGGAGCACTTCCCTCCTCAACTGAAGACTTCCCATGGTGGGTTTCTTTGCTTCAAGGAAAGGACTTTCTTCAACTCTGCAAAAATCTCCACCAACAACAATCATATGTGATGCCTCTTCTTGATCTGATGACATCCAGTAATTCTAAAATGGACTGATACAACCATGACAAGGTCATATTTGACTTTAAATTTTGATTTTAACTTGGTCTAATGACTATTTTGCCTTACATCTGTAACTGTATAATGGGTTTGTTTTCTAATCGTCTGAAAGCTTTTAAGTTACAAATGGTTATCCAAGCTCCTACGAGTGCCACAGCCTCTTCCAACTATTACTTGGGGCCCTGGATCAGAGACCCTCAATATGAGAGTTAGGAAAATACGTTGCCTCAACAATTTTGGGACAGCGCCCCACCACAGTAGGAAGTAGTTATGGAATGAAAACGACAGTCCTTTCCCTTGGCAACATAATTCTCCTCATAGAAAAGGGGGAAATGAGAGAGTCAATTCCTAGGCAGGTTGATAAGGAGTCTGGTGTCCCCAAGGAGGAGAGAGGGGTCTGGGGTTCTTAAGGAGGAGGAAAGGACAAACGTTTTATTTTTTTCTCTACATTCCTTAGTCTTAGTCACATAAAATGTTTTGTTTCTTTCTTTAAGCCCAGAACTGATGATTACACAACAAACAACTCAGTTTAAACTCTGTCCTAGGGCTTATATAACAATAATGTAGCCTGCTTGAGGACAGTTTCTTCTTCCTGAAAACCTTCTGACTAATCCTGATATTTTAGAATGTATACTGTGGGAGTGGGTCTGGTAGGATCTTTCTATTGTTAAATTCTAATCCTGTTATCCTAAAATGTAAATTGTGGGCATGGGTCTGGTAAAATTTTCACAAACATGAGATATTCTTTTGATTTATTGTAATAATTAATTAAAAAGTATATAACTCCCTTACTAACACCAGTGAGGGGGCACTCTTCACCCCTTCTGATGTCTCTGTCAGAAGCTTCCTCTGTCCCTTTTCATACTTTAATAAAACTCTGCTACACAAAATCTCTTGAGTGATCAAGACTGGTCTCTGGTCCCGAAGCTAAATCTTCTTCAGAGATCATGAATCTGACGTTGTTCACTGTAAGCTATCAGAACATGGAACAACAGACTGGTTCCAAATTGGGAAATGAGTACATCAAGGCTGTATATTGTCACCCTGCTTATTTAACTTATATCATGTGGAATGTCAAGCTGGATGAAGCACAAGCTGGAATCAAGAGTGCTGGGAGAAATATCAATAACAGATATGCAGATGACACCACCCTTATGGCAGAAAGTGAAGAAGAACTAAAGAACCTCTTGATGAAAGTGAAAAAAGAGAGTGAAAAGTTGGCTTAAAACTCAACATTCACAAAACTAAGATCATGGCAGCCAGTCCCATCACTTCATGGCAACTAGATGGGGAAAAAATGGAAGCAGTGACAGACTTTATTTTCTGGGCTCCAAAATCACTGCAGATGGTGACTGCAGCCACGAAATTAAAAGACGCTTGCTCCTTGGAAGAAAAGCTATGACCAGCTCAGACAGCATATTAAAAAGCAGAGACATTACCTTGCCAACAAGGGTCCATCTAATCAAAGCTATGGTTTTTTCAGTAGTCATGTACAGATGTGAGAGCTGGACTATAAAGAAAGCTGAGCACCAATAAATTGATGCTTTTGAACTGTGGTCTTGGATGAGACTCTTCAGAGTCCCTTGGACTGCCAGGAGATCAAAACAGTCAATCTTAAAGGAAATCAACTCTGAATATTCATTGGAAGGACTGATGCTGAAGCTGAAACTCCCATACTTTGCCCATCTGATGCAAATAACTGACTCGTTTGAAAAGACCCTGATCCTGGGAAAAATTGAAGGTGGGAGGAGAAGGGAACGACAGTGGATGAGATGGTTGGATGGCATCACCGACTCTATGAACAGGAGTTTGAGCACGCTCCGGGAGTTGGTGATGGACAGGGAAGCCTGGCGTGCTGTAGTCCATGGGGTCACAAACAGTCAGAAAAGATGAACTGACTGAAATGAACTGAACTTGAAAGTAAAGAAATAGACCATAAATTATTTTAAGAGGTGGTCACCTCATTAGAGTAAAGGAATACCATTTCAGATGAATTCCAGAGAAATATCTTTTGAGGGACAGAATTATATAAGTGGGTTACATTCAGACCTTAATAATATAAAGTTAATACATGGAACAAAGGTAAGTGAGCTAAGTTTGTGAAAAATTTATGAGATGGGTGTTAGAAGGAGAAGTTCTTGAGATATTTGTCTGAGGTTGTCTAGGAAGGAGAAGACAATTAAGTTAGGTGCTTCCTGCATGAGTCACAGGTGGCTGAGGGCATACTAGCCATACCCATATCAACGGTGTGTTAGCCGCCCATAAAGAGCGTAGCTTGGGTTAAGTCTGGGATTTAGTTGTCAAAACTGAGTCCAAGATTCTTCAAGTAATTTAACAGAGGCTGAAACCCAAAATCATGAATAAATATTGAATTTGGAACTATGGATGGAAATACTGGAACAGAAAAATTATTAACAGCCAGGTTTTTTTCATGGTTATGTTAAGTAACATCAAAAAGAGCAAAAAAGAGAGGTCAGTATTTAGAAATGCAACAACACAAAATCTATCAGAAATTCTATCTGAAAGTGAAGTCCCATAATGTGACTAAAATTTCAAAAATCAAATACATAATATAACAAGAAAAGATGAAGAAACTTTTCAACTTCATTGGCCTGTCTTTGTAAGTCTCCCACTGGATTTCTAACATGATAGACACTGGTCAGTACTAGGAACCCAAATTTAAGCATAGCTAAATATCAATACTTGGTTCACACTGTACTTTAATATATATAGGTCTTCATTTATTAATTCATATATTTGCCTTACTTTTCCTTTAGGAAAATAAACTAAATGAAGGCAGGTCATCTTCTGTTTAACAATGTCTGCTAGAAACTTATCAAATGTTTTCTTACCCATTTAATGTATGTTATTCACATGGAGTAATAAATGAATTTTATTGAAGAGATGGATAAAGTGCTCGTTGTTGTGCAAAGGCTGTGCTTGTGTCCAGTGTACCATTAAAATACTTAACATTGTGTTTTAAATACGTTCAAAACTTTATGACATTTTAATTAGCCACAACTTAAATTCTATTATCAGGTCCACCTTTATAAGACTATCAGCCAACATACCCTTTGTATTACCTAGATAAAAAGGCTTTCCATTATGAAAAGAGATATTTATATAATACAGCTATTATACCAGATGCTTCTGGCAAAAGGAAGCAAATTATGACCTCTCTCACCAGCAAGATGAAGTCTCCTATTTAGATCACAGAATGATGCTTGATCATAAAGACAGAATGTGTGTGGGCTGTAAGAAATTTCTGCTTCCTTCTCTGTCTTTCTGTCTTTCTTTTGGCACCAATTTACAACCAGTAACATCTGGCATGAAATTAGCTTCAGAATGTTTCTAAATGAATTAGAGATTATTTAATGAGTTATACTATATACAACTATAAATTATACAATTTAATTTATTTAAAATCATTTATTCTCAGCAAAATCAAACATATCATTGAGTTTACATAGAAATACAGTTTGCAACTGGATCTTCATAAAAATGCACTGGTGAAATAAAGTGTTCATAATTAATGACCAATTATATATACTATTTAATCATGCCAGTAGCAGGATTGATTACCTTTAAAAATTGGTAAAGTAACTTATTTTAAATGTGCAAAGTACTCTATTGTGTTGCCATTGATAATAAATTGCCACTAAATATATACCTATTACATAAAGCTTTTTAAAGTACAATAAAAATACAAATTCTATCTGTTAAAAAAAGCCATTGATAGGCCTTCTAAACATCCTCATTATACAAATTCCAAAATACTATATGACAAAGAAAATTATAAAGACTCTTCTTTATGAAACATATACTATCCTCTAATTAAGGTACAACTGAACAGATAACAGAAAACAAACAGAAAGGCTTATATAGACCATCGAATATTATAAAGATACATACAAATAAAATATTGCATAAGCATATTTGATTTCTATTCCCAGTGAAAATGTACCTTTAGCACAGGAACAAAATTCCCATGACTAAAAGAAAAGAAAAATTTTTGAGATCTACCTTCTATCTAAGCTCACATTTTCATTAATTTAATTTACTTTTCTTATAATGAGATGAACCAAATTATCTATCTGACCATACAGTTTTGCTTGCTCTCTGTATACATTAGAGTCTGCTACATAACGGGTGAAGATGTAGAAAACAATTTTTTTTTTTTTTAAAGTTAAAGTTCACCAGCACAAGAATCAGGTACAAGAAAATGTTATTGTTCAGGTTAAAGACTAAATTGAGCAGTGATTCCATTCATTTCAAAAATGAGACCTTGACTTTAACAGAAAAAACATTATATTTGCTAAATAATACTGATAATTCATAAAGAATAGGTGCTATAGATTTTTTTAAAGTATCAGAATTAATGAGCTACCACCAAATAAACCTTGGTGAGAAAATATTTTAATCAAGGGAGAAATATAAGAAGAAGAGTCTTATTCAGTGAGAAAAAATTTATTTGGTAAAGTAAATATGGGTAAGAGATGCTGCAACTATAGGCGGTATATATTCCAAATCATTTTTAGGAAACATCAGATCAAATGACATTTAGATGTTTGGTAATGTAACTTATCTTGATAGAAACTAAATTTTAAGTCCTTTTTGAAGAGCAGGTTTTCATTTTTCCACAGTCTTTATGTATGAAATGAAATATTTGGAGTATAGCTGATAATAATAACTAACATTATTACCTTGAACTTAGTAATAACAACTCTAAACACATTTAGTTTAATTATTATTGGGATTTATATTTTTGTTATTTTACCTGTTAAAAATGATATGGTGGTGTTATATTCAAAGTTTACATTTTCCCAATAATATGAACAACATTTCACACATAAAATGATATCTGTCTAATGAATGGTAACATGTTTATTGGTTTGAATATAGAACATACTTAGTTTGGCATTGGTATATCTCTTAGGATTCTGAAAGGTATCATTTAGGTATGGCTTTTGGGAAATTAATAATAAACTAGCAGCCTAGAGAATGACCATAAATTTGAAGAAGCTAATTATTTAGAACTCAGACAAAGGCAGATATTTGGATAATTTGTCTTTCAATTATAAATTCTTCTACAAACAAACTGAAAGGAACATAAAGGTATGATTTAATTTACAGTGAGTTTTTAAAGCAAAATGTTACAGATCAACAGTGAATGCATCAGGAAATTTTACTGAAATAATTCTCAAAAAGTTAAGAGACTCAAAAATATATTGGCACATTTATAATACCTGACATAAGTAATAATGACTGATATATATATGTATACAAAACAATTTTAACAGATTCAGGACCTCTTGTTCTTTACATCAGCACCTGCTGTCTAAAGGGTCGAGACAAAATACCGTGCCTTCAAGAGTTAGTCCCATTTTGAACCCCTCCTGTAAAACAAAGTAAAATCATTAAAATAGGAAATGCTCATAGAAAAAAATTTGTAAATGAAAAAGACTATGAACAAAAGTTGAAATCTTCATGCTTTGATCAAAAAAATAATTATCTGTCAAATGTTGACTTGTTAAACTTGTATCAAGTGCTTTTATATCCATTAACATTTTAAATGTTTTAAATATACATGAGGTTAGCATCTATAAGCTAGCTAGATAGCATATTAAAAAGACATGACCAACCTAGACAGCATATTAAAAAGCAGAGACATTACTTTGCCAACACAGGTCCATCTAGTCAAAGCTATGGTTTTTCCAGTAGTCATCTATGATGTGAGAGCTGGACTAAAAAGAAAGCTGAGCACCGAAGGATTGATGCTTTTGAACTGTGGTTTTGGAGAAGACTTGAGAGTCCCTTGGACTGCAAGGAGATCCAACCAGTCCATCCTAAAGGAAATCAGTTCTGTGTATTCATGGGAAGAACTGATGTTGAAGCTGAAACTCCAATACTTTGACCACCTGATGCAAAGAACTGACTCATTGGAAAGACCCTGATGCTGGGCAACATTGAAGGTGGGAGGAGAAGGGGATGACAGAGGATGAGATGGTTGGATGGCATCACCGACTCTATGGACGCGAGGCTGAGTAGGCTCCAGGAGTTGGTGATGGACAGGAAAGCCTGGTGTGCTGCAATTTACGGGGTGGCAAAGAATTGGACACAACTGAGCAACTGAACTGAACTGAACATCCATAAGAGACAGAAGAAAACAGAACTATGTGGAATTAATTTTAAGACTTAAATGTTTTCAGTAAAGTCTACTTTTTGTCATTCTACTGTAGCTTAAAAAGACACCTTGACTTTAAAGATCAATGTTCATTTAAGTATAAGTGCAATTAAAGCAATTGCTAGATCTAAAGTTGATTACAGTTTCATAGTTTTCACCTTTAACAGGTTTTACCTTTCTTTCTTTCTTTAACAGTTTTCACCTTTCTTTCAGTGGAAGATTTTCACCTTTCACTGCCCAGAGCCTGGCAAAATAAACTGCATTGCATATAGGATTTGCAATGCTGGATCCTCTGTAGGGGACCCTATGGTGGCACAGAACTGCAGACCACTTTGCTGTGGAGTAAAAGCTTCCTCTACAGCTTCCCTGGTGACTCAGTGGTAAAGAGTCACCTGCCAGTGCAGGAGATACTGCTTCAATCTCTGCATTGGGAATATTCCCTGTGTTGCCGGGAAGAAGCCAACTCTGACTCCATGTTGGAAACTGTTTCTTTGACTTGCTTTTATTATTATAATCATACTAAATGGCTTGCCTGGAGGATACTGCCCCTCTGCTTGACTAAAGTGCCTTTGTTTAGGTCAAGGAGAGACAGTTTGTTCCTGCCCACCTCTGAATAGAAGAGATTAACACACCCCTTCTGAAGGCAGAACATTCCCATGGAGATGTTTTGCAAGACTGAAGCTCCTTTCACTTTACTTCTCTCTGCATCTCCCTCTCTATTCTGCCTTTTGATGTTAATTCCTCATTGATTCTTTTTCTCGGATCTACAAAAGAACCTGGCATCCAGACCCCAAGAAGATGGTTATCTTGAGGCACTAGTCTTCCATGTTCTAGGTCTGCCAGTTCCCTGATTAAAGTCTCTTCCTTGCCTCAACACCTTGTTTCTTGGATTCATTGGCCCATTGTGCGGCCAGTGAGCAAGCTTGAACTTGGTAACACCTGGAGAAGGAAACGGCAACCCACTCCAGTATTCTTGCCTGTAAAATATCATGGACAGAGGACTCTGGCAAGGTACAGTCCATGGAATCGCAAGAGTCAGACATGATTGAGCGACTGAACAACTAGCTTTGCAGTTGCTTGCATTTGCAAATTATTTGAATTCCATTCATCCCAGCATGTTTTAGCATCTTTCTGGTGGCTCAGATGGTAAAGAATCTGCCTACAATGTGGGGGACTAGGGTTTGATCCCTGGGTGGGGAAGATCCCCTGGAGAAGAAAACAGCAACCCACTCCAGTATTCTTGTCTGGGAAATCCAATGGACAGAGAAGCCTGGTGGGCTACAGTCCATGGGGTCGCAAAGCGTTCGACATGACTGAGAGGCTAACGCTTTCTCGTAGCATGTTTTAAATGCTTTTGGAAGTTAAACTGCCTTAAATTTATTAATAACAAGGACCCAATTGCTGGGAAAAAAGTTTTTTCAAAGAGTTTTAGTAAAAATCCAGTGACAAAGAATTTTGTCCTCTTCTCAAAGCTCTCTTCTTTTCTGCATGAAGTAATTGAATGATGGACCATCTTTGGCCTTACTATCTCTCCCATATCCATCCTTGCCCATAAAATGAAATGTGGACAGCAGTCTGTTCCTGAGGAAAAGAAAATCTCTCTCAAAGAGAAGGCTTTTGTCCTCTGTTCTGCTTTGTCTTTGGTTTAACTAGATGGCATCTACCTGTGTGCCAGCCAAATGCATATTCATTTGCATTTCCTCAAATGAACTTGAGGAATTTGAGTTACCTTCAAACAGAATTGGTATCTAATGTACTTTTCTTATAAGTCTAATGCAAACAGTATCATATAGAGGCAGAGAATCATTACAAAATGCAAGCCACGCCTTTTTTGCTATTAGTGCTTAGAGAATGCTCTTCATTATGTCTACAGCAAAAAGTCCACATGGCAATATCATCATGTGGTTTATGGTTTTTCAAAACTACTTCTCATTATTTGAAATACAAATTCTACTTAGTTAAGTAAAAGTCATGTACTTACCATTTATTTAAAAGCCTATTCTTGTCATAAGCCGAAATATTTTGCCACCTGTATGCATATTTTTTAAACAGCTGCCAAATAGTTAGAAAAGTCAATACTTTAAACTGAAAATACTGCAAATAAACTTCTTTTTAAAATATTTTATTTGGACATCTGAGGATCTATGTACTATATCATCTTCTGGAATATTATTAGACAGATAGACAAGTGCTGTGGCTATGTATTACCTTTGCAAAGATTTGATATCATTGTTTTTAAAATGTTATCAGTTCATTCTAAAATTAAACCATTATCACTTTAATTACCCTGAAAATATAATTTATCAATGTGCTATTACTATAGGAAAAGCAGAATAGTAATCAAAGTAAGATAGAGGTTGATCATTATTTTAACAGCAGCAAAACATATTTGCATATTAATTGCAAGAATATCTCCAAATTTTTATAAGGATCCTTTGGATTCCTTTTAGATTAACTTAATTATCTCTTTTGATAGACACATTGTCACATGGCTTCTTGGTTTTCTTTCCTCCTAAAATAAAATTTCCCCAACATTTTCTGACCCTTCCTCTCTAGGTCTCATTTAGTAAACTATGATTTAACAAATGCTCAGTCCTTCTAAAGTTCCCTATCCTCTAGAATTTTAAACCTCTGCATGAAAATAAGGCTTACTTATGTAGGGATAGAATGGAGACTACAATTAATAACACACACAATAATGATTTTACTATTAATATATTAATAATATATGTTATATAAAATGTTTTCTCCAACTGTATTTTCTTACTTTGAAATAGAAAAGTACATCAAGGAAGAAAAAAGCTATGTAACAATATGTAACAATTAACATGTTGAAGTATGTCCTTTGAATCTCCCTTTTTTCTACCCATAAATTTAAAAAATAGTTTAATAACTATATATTATATATAACATTTATTTGATGTATTACATACATTATATATAAATTTCTGTATTCTTTTTTTTTAATCTTAGTAGAACAAATTTCTCTGAGTCCATGTAAAACTAATTTGATGGTTTTATGATGTTTTATTAATTTTTGTCTTCCCTGGTGGCTCAGATGGTAAAGTGTCTGCTTACAATGCGGGAGACCCAGGTTCAATCCCTGGGTCTCTTTTTCGGATTTCCTTCCCATTTCGGTCACCACAGATCACTGAGTAGAGTGCCCTGTGCTATACAGCAGGCTTCTCCAATGGCTCTGCAATGCAGGATTCGATCCCTGGTTGGGAAGTTCTTCTGGAGGAGGAAATGGCACCCCACTCCAGTATTCTTGCCTGGAAAAATCCCATGGACGGAGGAGCCTGGTAGGCTACAGTCCATGGGGTCACAAAGGATTGGACATGACTGAGTGACTTCACTTTCATTTTATTAATTTTAATATGATTTGTTTCCTGTATTTTATAATTTAAATAAGATTGACTGGATGTTTCTGTGCATAGAGATTTTCCATATTCATAGTTATTTTCTCTTCAGATAGATTGCATTAAAGTTTTTGATACCACGTAGAAATGCAAATATTAGCAACAAATTACTGCCCAAGGGATGCTATGAACTGATCTTGACCCAGCAATGATTTAGAGTGCTTGTTTCATCACACTTTCATTTGCACTCATATTAGTAAAAAATAAAATGCTTAATTTGCTGAACTAAAATAGCATTTATAGCTGTTAATTTGTATGTTTTCTTTGATTAGATTAACATGTCTACAAGTACATAGCCATTTGTGATCTTTTGTGAGCAACTGCCTTTTTATCTGTTGATTATTTAGTTTCCTTATCATTTGTCTACTTATTTTAATTATATATATACACAGTATGGTTATATTTTTTAAAACAAAATTAAAAGAAGTATTGAAGTTTTTCTACAAGAGACTGCATGTATATATTTTCCTTATAAAATTTTTTTTATAATTCAAAAGTCTGATAAGTATGCAATTGTATTTCAAATATTTTAAAATATCCAAGGCTTCTAAAATTTATCTGAATATTTGTTGTATATTTCAGCTATACACCGATCTTCTAAATTATTAACCAGTTGAATTAACATCACTTAATGCAGAATTCATTCCTCTTTCATTGACTTATCATGGTTCTTTTTTTAACATTTTAAATTATTGCAATGCATAAGGTACACTTCTGGGATTCAATACTATTACACTAATTTGCCTGCCAGTGACATGTAATGAGAAGTGTAAATTAAGTCAAATCAGATACCCATAAATCATAATTGATTTAAAATAAATATCTAATTTTCTAATAGTTTATAAAAATACGGCTTAATAGTTCTGCTTAAATTCTTACATTCATGAGATGTTTCTTCGATTTCTTCTATAAATAGAAGAGTAAAATCCAAAATTTCAGTAAGCGTAACTCAATATAATTTACATGCATGCATGCTAAGTCGCTTCAGTTGTGCTGACTCTTGGCAATGCTATGAACTGTGGACCGCTAGGCGCCTCTGTCCATGGGATTCTCCAGGGAGAATATCGCAGTGGTTGCCAGGCCCTTCTCTGGGGAAACTTCCCGACCCAGGATCGAGCCTGAAGCCCATTATGTCTCCTGGCACTGCAGGAGGATTGCTTACCATTGGCGCCTATATTGTATTACGTTTTTACATTCTATGAAAAGATAAAAATACTAACTAAATGTATGCATTCAATTAATCAGGCTAACAAGATTAATAATGAAAGCTGTCACAGATTTTAGATAAAATATTATTTTACTTTAGTTAAATTAAACTTGCAAATAAATCATGGATTAAAAGAAACATAAACAATGAGGTGGACAATGCAATAGTGACTAATCCATTGAGAAAAACTTCAAAATATGAGTATAAACCTCTTTAAGTTCAGTTCAGCTCAGTTCAGATGCTCAGACATGTCCGACTCTGCGACCCCATGAATCGCAGCACGCCAGGCCTCCCTGTCCATCACCAACTCCCAGAGTCCACCCAAACCCATGTCCATAGAGTCAGTGATGCCATCCAGCCATCTCATCCTCCGTCTTCCCTTTCTCCTCCTGCCCTCAATCCTTCCCAGCATCAGGGTCTTTTCCAATGAGTCAACTCTTTGCATGAAGTGGCCATAGTATTGGAGTTTCAGCTTCAACATCAATCCTTCCAATAACTAATAATCAGATATATCCATATGAACTGCTATTTGAATATTTATCAAATAAAGCATGCAAATATTAAGGTTTAACTTCAAGAAGCCATAACTTGCTTAAAATATGAAAATGATATACCAACCATCTCTGGCGCTACCAACCATGAAAGCAGAAAAGAATGAAAAAGACATTAAGAGATAACAAAAACCAAAGCAAAAATACCACAGTGTAACATTATTTATCTAACATGTTAAATCATTCCAATACAGTATTTCTCAAACTAGATTACTACAAAACTCTGGAGATATAGGCTTAGGCTTACTTTCAAAAATCTATAAAAAACATTTGTTGTGTGAAAATCTAAAAAAAACATCAGTAGTAATTCCTGTGGTTCTTACAACCTTTGAGAACAAATACTAGCATAGCAGTGTCCATGGTTCTGTCTGTTCCTACAAAAACATTAGCTCTGAGGTAGGATAACCGTAATTGATAAAATTAATGAAAAGGTAAACAAATAATTTTTATATGAAATAAATAAAGCATTATAAGTAAATAATCATGCACTATTTGCATGAAGTCTTCTTAGTATTTGAACTATAGAAAAGATGTACAGAAAATGTGTCATCAAATAAGATTCATGCTGATATCAACAGAAGTTTGATGTCAATGGTTTTAGCTTCAGTCGAGTAAAATAATCCATGCTATTATATTAAAGTTTGTAATTGAAATTTTATTAGGTGCTATAATTTTGCTTTTAATTGATAAGTTTTGAATTAACAGTTATATAAGATCTGAAGGATAAAATGCTTTTTAACTTTTTGTAAATATTTATGAAATGTTATAATAAAAGTTTAAGTCAGTATTTAAAATAATTTTTTATGCAAAAGGGAATTATAAATCATTCAACTTGAGAAATTTTTATTTTAACATATTCTTAAAAAAATCTCAAGATATGTTAAACAATCCAACTTTTAAGATAGAGAAGTATTATTACATCTGGAATAATTACATCTAGAATAATAGGGAAAATCACATAATACTTAAAAAACTGCTCCATACTTTCAGTCCAAAATCAGTGAAAGGATATTTATGATCTTTCTCAGTAGTGTTTTATCAGTGTTAGAAGATCATAATCCACCCCTTAATTATTTTTCCAGGAAATAAAGCATAGAAGAGTGAGTATATTCTCTAGGCCAAATAAGCAAATTTATCACATCTTCTCTTTATCACATCTTTTTAGTCAGCTTCATATAAGCTGATTGATATAATGAGCTGATCTCTGACTGCATTCTACCACATATATATTGTCTTTTTGGTGAAAAATAGGATATAATAACTTTATCAAGATATAAAAGGAAATATAAAGAGAAGACCTTATTATAGTGCTTATAATGTTAATTATTAATCATGGCCCACTATGCAAAATATCTTCAAACTTTCAGAACAATTCAGAATTGAAAAATAAAAGGGAGAGAAAGAAATGAAAATGCAACTGGACTACATTCCTTAACAAATTGTCATTTGGTGTCTGCTGCTTCAATAAGAGCCCAGAAAAGCCCACAGTGCTTCCTTCTTTTTTTACATCCCTCCCTTCTTTGGAAATCTTGGTTCTAGCTATCAGCTTTAATCTTTTTAATTAATTGTGGTACATGGTTTATAGCATTATATAAATTTCATATGTGCAACATTATATTTCAACTTCTGTATACACTACAGTGTGATCAAAAGTTTAGTTTTCATCCATAACCATACAGTTGACCTCTTTTACAATGATTCATTGAAAAGACTGATTTCACTCTTATACAGCTTTTCCTTCATTCACCCATTCACAATTCTGAAATTTGTAATTGTTTTAAAAGACTGAGATCAAATCTTACAAATCTAATGTAGTGACCTTTTAATTTTTGGATTTTGAAACTCATGAAGAATTCATGCAATTTTGTATCAAAAAAAATGCACTACCTTATTGCCACTGTAAATTGCATCATTAAGAACAAAACACAACAAAACCTTATCTTTAGCATCTGAATATTTTCAGAGCTAAATGTATATTGTTATTTTAATGCAGTTATTTTAAGTAAGTTGATAATAGTTCAAGGGAAGGGTATATATAGTTCAAGGGTAACTATAGTATATAACATTATCTAAGAACCACAGAAAAAAGATTAAGGGCCAATCTGTTAAAATACTCACCTGCATCTCATCTAATTTTGATTGAATGTCTGGCGGGAAATCCCCTGCTCCACAGTTAAATGGGTCAAAAGGTTCTGCTCCAAACAGGTCCCGTTCTAAAGGGAAGAAAATAATATAGTAAATGAAATGATAAGGATTGAGCTGAGGTAAGTTCAGTTCAGTCATGTCCGACTGTTTTTGACCCCATGGATTGCAGCCCACCAGGCTCCTCTGTCCTTGGGTTGCATCGCCCTCCTTCATGGGATCTTCCCAGCACAGGGATCAAACCTAGGTCTCCCTCATTACAGGCAGATTCTTTACCAGCTGAGTCACCAGGGAAGCCCAAAGTTCCGAAGCAAGATTAAATAAAGAAAAACATGCATAACCAAGGAGCCTCTATCCACAGTATTAAAGACCAAAAGGAAGCAAAGACCCATTTTTATGATGATTTAAAAACTATTTGGTGGCAAAGGACTATCATTCAGAGAGGTTTTCATGCCTTTATGTAAGAAACAGCAAAATCACCAAACGTTTAATAATTAGTATATTTCAATATCTACATTTTACCGAAGCAATTTATTTTCTTATACATTTTTATTCATTTTTGAAGCAATTTAAATGTACTGAAATTAATGTATTATTCATTGAAACTTCCCTATTCCATTTAATGATGATGCGACAACATAAGAGTGACACAATATGTAGGACCTGGTAGATTAGTAAGTAACTTAACTCATAGTTCATGCACTTTAACCTCACCCTTTAGCCAGAAAAAAGAAAATTAGGGGACAATACCTCGTGTAGCATGAAATTCTATCACCTTCCTAGGTAACCACAATGAGACAGTTTCTCTAAAAATGTCTCCTATCCTCTACACAAATTTTTTTTTAAAAAAACTAAAGTAATGGGGACTTTCTGGCTGTCCAGTGGTGAAGACTCCGTGCTTCCAATGAAGGGGGAATAGGTTCAATTCCTGGTAGAGAAACTAAGATCCCATATGCTACATGGCCAAAACAAAAACAAAAGCAGTAACAGAATATCAAAAAGTGGATGAGGGAAAGGGTGGGATGATATGGGAGAATGGCATTGAAACATGTTAATTACCGTATGTCTAATCAATCGCCAGCCCAGGATTGATGCTCGGGGCTGGTGCAACGAGATTTCCTGGGGGGAGGGAGGACGGAGGGGGGTCCTGGAGGGGGAGCATATGTAAACCCATGGTGATATCATGTCATTGTATGGCAAAACTAATAAAAAAAATAAAGTATACGTTGCAATGCATACTTCAAAATATATAGAAAGGGAGCTTTTATATATTCTATGGCTTATTATATGACAAAATTTTTTAAAGACATTTCTTTCCTCTGAATAAATTCAAAGCCAGTCTTAAATGACAAAAAATTAAACTGTCTATAGGCAATAACATTTATAATGGAGCAAGATTTTCACTTTTCAGTTCTGTTGCTCACTTGAGTCCGACTCTTTGCAACCCCACTGACTGCAGCACACCAGGCCTCCCTGTCCACAACCAATTCCTTGAACTTGCTCAAACTCAGGTCCATAAAGTCAGCAACGCCATGCGACCATCTCATCCTCTGTCGTCCCCTTCTCCTCCTGCCTTCAATCCTTCTCAGCATCAGGGTTTTTTCTAAAGAATCACTTCTTCACATCAGGTGTCCAAAGTATTGGAGTTTCAGCTCCAACATCAGTCCTTCCAATGAACATTCCGGACTTATTTCCTTCAGGACTGACTGGTTGGATCTCTGTGCAGTCCAAGGGACTCTCAAGAGTCCCCTCCAGCACCACAGTACAAGAGCATCAATTCTTTGGCGCTCAGCTTTCTTTATAGTCCAACTCTCACATCCATACATGGAAAAATCACAGCTTTGACTATATGGACCTTTGCTGGTAAAATATTGTCTCTGCTTTTTAATATGCTGTCTAGGTTTCTCATAGCTTTTCTTCCAAGGAACAAGCATCTTTTAATTTCATGGCTGCAGTCACCATCTGCATTGATTTTGGAACCCCCCAAAATAAAGTCTGTCACTGTTTCAATTGTTTCCTATCTATTTGCCATGAAGTGATGGGACAGATGCCATGATCTTTGTTTTTGAATGTTGAGTTTTAACCCAGCTTTTCTACTCTCCTCTTTCACTTTCACCAACAGGCCCTTTAGTTCCTCTTCACTTTCTGCCATAAGGGTGCTGTCATCTGCATATCTGAGGTTATGGATATTTTTCCCAGCAATCTTGATTTCAATTGTGCTTCATCCATTCCAGCATTTCTCATGCATATAAGTTAAATAAGCAAGGTGACAATATACAGCCTTGACATCCTCCTTTCCCAATTTTGAACCAGTTCATTGTTCCATGTCTGGTTCTAACTAAAGCTTCTTGATCTGCATACGGATTTCTCAGGAGGCAGGTAAGGTGGTATGTTATTTCCGTTTATTTAAGAATTTTCCACATTTTGTTGTGATCCACACAGTCAAAGGTGTTAGCATAGTCAGTAAAGCAGAAGTAGATGTATTTCTGGAATTTTCTCCCTTTTTCTATGATCCAATGAATGTTGGCAATATTTGATATCTGGTTCCTCTGCCTTTTCTAAATCCAGCTTGAACATCTGGAAGTTCACAGTTCATATATTATTGAAGCCTGGCTTGGAGAATTTTGAGCATTACTTTGCTAGTGAGATGAGTACTACTGTGCACTAGTTTAAACATTTTTTGGCATTTGCCCTTCTTTGGGATTGGAATGGAAACTGACCTTCTCCAGTCCTGTGGCCATTACTAAGTTTTCCAAATTTGCTGGCATTTTGAGTGCAGCACTTTCACATCATCATCCTTTAGGATTTGAAATAGCTCAGCTGGAATCCTATCACCTCCACTAGCTTTGTTGGTAGTGATGCTTCCTAAGGCCCACTTGACTTCACATTCCAGGATGTCTGGCTCTAGGTGAGTGATCACACCATCATAGTTAGCTGGGTCATTGATATCTTTTTTGTGCACTTCTTTTGTGTACTCTTGCCACCTCTTCCTAATATCTTCTGTTTCTGTTAGGTCCACACTGTTTCTGTACCTTATTGTGCCCATCTTTGCATGAAATGTTCCCTTGGTATCTCTAATTTTCTAAGAGTCTTTCCCATTCCATTATTTTCCTCTATTTCTTTGCACTGATCACTGAGGAAGGCTTTCTCATCTCTCCCTGCTATTCTTTGGAACTCTGCATTCAGATGGATATATCTTCCCTTTTCTCCTTTGGTCATTGTGGAGAGTTTCTACAAAACGTGGTCCATGGGAGAAGGGAATGAGAAACCACTTCACTTTTCAGGAAACCACATTTTCTAAATTAAATGCTTTGTAAGAAGTAATATTTATCTACTTGAGTTCTATTAATAACATACTCTCAGCTGTTCCATGACTCCCATTATGAATATTGTTACATACCTCATTGCAAATGTTTTTTGTTTTGTTTTTTTTTTTCAGATTCATGTATTAAATAAAAAAGTAAAATGCTTAGAAGTTTCTGGTGCTAGTAAGTACTACATAAATAAAGACATACAATTTACATCCAAATAAAGTCACTTTTAAGAATGAAAAGAGTGTTACCAATAATTTCATCAGGATAAAAGGTATAAGCCAGGGCAGTTATAAATAAATGGGATTTACTTTTACCTCAGGTGTAACAGATGGGTGTTATTATTATTGTTGCTATTTATTTCCTCAGACTGATGTTTATTATAGGCAATAAATCAGAACATGGAGAAACTTTTATTTGGAAGAGTACCCTAGATACACATTAAGTGATGCTTTGCACATAGTACAAAGAAATGAATTAATAAAGAGAAAGTTCTGTCAGGAGAGACAGAGATTCTCATTACACAGGTCTCCTAAAGTTGGGACTCAAAATCATCAGAGATTTCAGATGGGCTTTAGGGATTCTTTTAACATTTCTAAAGTAAAATGAAAATTTTGTATGAGTGAGCATGTTGTGCTTTTAGGTGAAAGAGGTTTAACTTTAAATTTATCATATTCTTGAGGTCCATAAACCCCCACAAGTAAAGAAACTACTAATTTAAATATCAAATATATTAATATCACGCAAATTAATAAACAGAGCTCTCTGGCATATTCTGGCCAACTCAGATGGATCTAAAACCCATAAAAAATCATGTAAGTCCAATTTTCAATTTAAAAAGATCTATTGTGTATATGTACCACAGCTTTCTTATCCATTCGTCAGTTGATGGGCATCTAGGTTGCTTCCATGTCCTGGCTATTGTAAACAATGCAGTGATGAACATTGGGGTACACGTGGCTCTTTCAATTCTGGTTTCCTCGGTGTGTATGCCCAGTAGTGGGATTGCTGGGTCATATGGCAGGTCTATTTGCAGCTTTTTAAGGAACCTCCACACTGTTCTCCATAGTGGCTGTACTAGTTTGCATTCTCACCAACAGTGTAAGAGGGTTCCCTTTTCTCCACATCCTCTCCAGCATTTATTGCTTGTAGACTTTTGGATGGCAGCCATTCTGAATGGTGTAAAGTGGTACCTCATTGTGGTTTTGATTTGCATTTTTCTGATAATGAGTGATGTTGAGCATCTTTTCATGTGTTTGTTAGCCATTTTTATATCTTCTTTGGAGAAATGTCTGTTAAGTTCTTTGGCCCACTTTTTAATTGGGTTGTTTATTTTTCTAGAATGGAGCTGCAGGAGTTGCTTGTATATTTTTGAAATTAATTGTTTGTCCGTTGCTTCATTGGCTATTATTTTCTCCCATCCTGAAGGCTGTCTTTTCACCTTGCTTATAGTTTCCTTTGTTGTGCAAAAGCTTTTAATTTTAATTAGGTCCCATTTGTTTATTCGTGTTTTTATTTCCAATATTCTGGGAGGTGGGTCATGGAGTATCCCGCTTTATCCAGAGTGAAGTAAGCCAGAAGCAAAACCAACAATACAGTATATTAACGCATATATATGGAATTTAGAAAGACGGTAACGAGAACCCAACATGCGAGACAGCAAAAGGAACGCAGATGAATAGAATAGACTCGTGGACTTTGTGGATGAGGGTAAGGGTGGGATGATATGGGAGAAGGGCATTGAAACATGTTAATTATCATATGTCTAATCAATCGCCAGCCCAGGATTGATGCTCGGGGCTGGTGCAGCGAGATTTCCCAGGGGGGAGGGAGGAGGGAGGGGGTTCTGGAGGGGAAGCATATGTAAACCCATGGTGATATCATGTCATTGTATGGCAAAAACAAAAAAACAACAAAAAAAAAGAAAGTGAAAAAAGAGAGTGAAAAAGTTGGCTTACAGCTCAACATTCAGAAAACTAAGATCATGGCATGTGGTCCCATCACTTCATGGGAAATAGATGGAGAAACAGTGGGAAAAGTGTCAGACTTAATTTTTTGGGCTGCAAAATCACTGCAGATGGTGACTGCAGCCATGAAATTAAAAGACATTTACTCCTTGGAAGGAAAGTGATGGCCAACCTGGATAGCATATTGAAAAGCAGAGACATTACTTTGCCAACAAAGGTTCATCTAGTCAAGGCTATGGTTCTTCCAGTAGTCATGTATGGATGTGAGAGTTGGACAGTGAAAAAGGCTGAGTGCCGAAGAATTGATGCTTTTGAACTGTGGTGTTGGAGAAGACTCTTGAGAGTCCCTTGGACTGCAAGGAGATCCAACCAGTCCGTCCTAAAGGAGATCAGTCCTGCGTGTTCATTGGAAGGACTGATGTTGAAGCTGAAACTCCGATACTTGGCAGCCTCATGCGAAGAGTTGACTCATTGGAAAAGACTCTGATGCTGGGAAGGAATCGGGGCAGGAGGAGAAGGGGAAGACAGAGGATGAGATGGCTGGATGGCATCACCGACTCGATGGACATGCGTTTGGGTGGACTCCAGGAGTTGGTGATGGACAGGGAGGCCTGGCGTGCTGCAGTTCATGGGGTTGCAGGGCACGACTGAGCGACTGAACTGATACTGATGACCTCATGATGGATTGACCTTTTCATCTTTGTGAAAAGTTCTTTTCTATCTCTGCTAATAATCTTTTGTTTTTGTGGCTTATTTTCTCTGAAATTCATATAGTTATTCTAGCCTACATGGCATATATTTTTCCATGTATTTTCTTTCATTCTATCTGTGTCTTTATATTTGACATAAATCTCTTGCACCTGCAAAAAAAAAAATCACTGGGAACTGCTTGTTATTATTATTAAAAAAAAATAAAAAGATCTAGTATGTAATTAGTTGGAGAAGGCAATGGCAACCCACTCTAGTACTCTTGCCTGGAAAATCCCATGGGCGGAGGAGACTGGTAGGCAGACACAACTGAGCAACTTCACTTTCACTTTTGACTTTCATGCATTGGAGAAGGAAATGGCAACCCACTCCAGTGTTCTTGCCTAGAGAATCCCAGGGGTGGCAGAGCCTGGTGGGCTGCCGTCTATGGGGTCGCACAGAGTCGGACAAGACTGAAGCGACTTAGCAGCAGCAGCAGTATGTAATTAATAACATGAAAATTACTTAATCTAATGCAAGAGCAAAAGGACAAAAATAGGTGATATTTCATTTTGCCATTCTTGCCTTATCATCTAAACATTTATGGGACATGGTATGTGCCAGAAATTTTGCTGGGCAGTGGATTAAAGCAGTGAGGAAAGGACTTTCCAGTTAAGTGCCTTCCCTCATATAATTTATAACCAATTAGAAAATATGATATGAAACAAATTAATTAAAACCTCATATGTATTCAAAGATCAAAAATATGCTTTGGAGAACTACTAAGGCTCTTAGGAAGTAAGGAGAAAAACTAAAGAAGAGTCTTGTAGGTTTTTATATATTTAGAACATAAAGAAAAGTACATGAATGAATACATTTAAGATTTCATTTAAAGAAAAGTCATAATACTAAAACCCCATTGGATTAGAGCTTTAGACAATTTTACAATTAAAATTGAGTTGAACAATCTGTCCTTAAATTGTTAGTATACATAAACAAAAAGACAATTGATAGTTGGTAGATAGAAATTAAGGATACAAGAGTAATCAAAACTCCATATCTATGTATCTATTATCTATCTAGTCTTTCTATCTATTGATATATTGTTGTATTTACTAAAGTCTTACATCAGCATAGGTAGACATTACAAAATATAGCAGGATGTGATGTCAGTTTCTCATTAACAAGTTCCTTAAAACAACTTAAATATCTCTACCTAGATTTTCCAAAGATGTTTCAAACTCACAAATGTCTAAAACAGAACTCCTTCCCTTTGTCCTTCTCTAACTCAATTTTTCTCATTAGCAGCATTTGGTCTAAATTCCTGAATTGTAATTGATTTTGAGCTCTCACTCATCATCCTGATGGATAACTCTCAATTACCATCCCTTCTAAATGTTTTAAAATCTATTCACTCTTTTCAATTTATATTCTATTCAGTTTTAAGTTGTCCATTGTAGATACACAGCTAACTTCTATTTGAAACTCTAGTGTGTATGCTAAACAAATGCCTATTGAATTAAAAAAATGAATGAGTAAAAGAGTGACAAAATCAGAGGAGGTAAAAAACATTGGTAAAAGAAGAGATCACCCTGCAGTTCAGGAGACCAGGGTGTAGTCCACAGGTCAGGAAGATCTCCTGGAGAAGGGACTGGCTACCCACTCCAGTATTCTTGCCTGGAGAATTCCATGGACAGAGGAGTCTGGCAGGCTACAGTCCGTGGGTCCACAAAGATTTGGCCATGATTGAGCAACTAACAGTTTCATACTCTCAATATTTTCACAGAGAGATGTGGAACACTCACAAAGACAAGAAATACCCTATTTTGGCAAGATTTTCTATCATGAAAATATATTATGGATTATTTCCTTGAAAAAACATTTTGTGTCAACACAAAATATATTCAGAGGAATTTAAATATGCTGTATTTCAACTTATGTATTGAAATATTTTTGTACATTGACCTAATATTATTACTTTGCATTTACAAATTAGCCCTCTGAAATTTACTGAATGCCTAAAATGTGCAATGCGCTTTGTTAAGTTCCACAGGAGAAATAAACTATTGGCTCTGAAATACTTCACAGCCTTAGGTTAAAGCTTCAGAGCTACACTGAAAATGTGTTCAATGTGAACCAGAGAGGAAGCAATAAAGCGTAACATGTAAAACTCTTTTCTTCAGTGACCCTTTGGATTTGCTGACTGATCATGACCACTGGAAACCATTCTTTCACTTTCAGTGACAGGCCACAGATCAAAACATAGTTAAGACACTGATGATTAGCATCTGCTAGATGCTTTCTAATTCAACAGAAAAAGACTTACATATAGAAAGATATATGGGAAGTAAATCAGAAAAGCAATGTTTTTATAGCGTTATACATATCAAATAGAGAACACACAGGGTTATAAAGAAATCATGAAATTCATAGATTTATATATATGAAATTCATAGATTCACATGTTTCTTTCAGACTACCTACATACTCTATGGTAAAAATTTAAACTGATCTCTCTATATATGTCAAAGATAATTAAAACAGGACTGTTTTTAATCATTTAAAACATAGTAAAAATATAACCCCAAACACAATAAAAACATAATTAAGTGTGTTACATTATGATGTAACTAACCTTATACCAAAATATCATATTTCATGAAATAGTTTTAATGCAAATAGTTTTAAATGCAAATAGTGATGTCTTTAGTAGTACACTCTGAATTATAAAGTAAAATATATAAATATTTTAAAGTATAAAATATTTATAACTGAACTTGGTACATATATATAAACAAAAATTCTTTGGTTATTAAAATTTCTAGGGAGCTTGTTAAGATAATATGATTTCACATAAAGAGCTAATTAAACATTTAAAATGTACACAAATGTAGCAAAGAATAACGTTTGTTTAGAAAGCTTACTGATCTCGTTAGCGCGGCTGGGGACCGGAGGCGGCTGCGTGCCGTTGTGCGTGGGTACTGAGGCCTGCTGCGGTACCGGGGAAAAGGGAATCATATCGAAGACGTCAGTGGAGGGCGACCTAGGCGTCACACTGCCTGCCTGCGATGAAGGTAACACGAATCAGCTCAGTATTCCACGTAGACACAATGAAAAATGTTTCACATACATGTAAAACGCATGTAAACCCAACCCATGCGCTTGAGTCGTATGAACTTGCCATTCTGTAGACCAAAAATGGTTAAGTAGGCAATTTCATACCAATTAACCACATATGCCAAATGCTCATTGGCAAGAAAATCTCTACAAAAATGCTATCAAAGATGATGGCAAAAATGGTGACAACACTATTCTAGAGAGGTGTGTGTGTTATATTGGATTTTTTCTATAACTAGAAATAATTGCCATTTATATCAAAGAATTGAAAACACATTACAACTGTTTATATAAAACCTTGAAATCAGTAATGTATTTTGCATAAGATTATAAGATTTAGACAGAAATAACTGAACGTAAGTGATGCATCTTGAATATAACCATTCAAAAACAATTGATAACGATTTAAAAAAATATTCGAGGAGTTTATTTTAAATTGTATTTATAATTCTAGTGACTGCCAACTATTATATTCATTGCAGTGACATTTATTCTTGGAATAAGTTTTCATCAAGTTTTCTACAATAAATAGCTACCTTGTAAAATACAGTCATTAAGTATACCATCAAAATGGTTAAGTTATCTGGGCCAATCTGGGCTTGGACATAATGTCAGAATGAAGCAATCATCACTTTGATTGTCATACAGGGAAGAAATTATTTATATATATGTTATATATAAATATTAATATAAATATATATATATTATATCATCTATAAACCAAAGAGAATTTTCATTTTGGAGAGAAATAGTGAGGGGAAATTAACATTTCCATAAGAACATGAACATTGTTTAGAACTTCTTAGACTGGTACACATTAAAATTTGTGTCTTCAGAATATTTTTTTGATTTATAGGTGATGTAGGTAATGAAACATAAGGCTGATTGTGTGTAAAGAGTGACTGATTTGCTATTCAGTTTACAGGACTGTTACTACATTTTTTCATGCAGGAAAATAAAATAGCTGACATCTCCCTTTCTTTAGCAACTTACTTTAACTTAGTTTATCAGTCACAAACACTATACAAAGACTTGGAGGAAACTAGCCCTCAGCTCTTTCCTCCTACTCAGGAATGTTGTTGTCCTAATCAGCCTCTCCCTCCATTTCCCCTGGCATCCATCTCTCTCCTCTTTATCAGGATTTAAAGATACTTGAATCCTGACTTTGTTAAAACAAACCAACCCAAAAGCCCTTTGCTTAGTGCTTCTTTACTCCTCTAGACTCTCATCTCTTTCTCTTCTCTATTGAAGCTGAGCTCTTTGAAGGAGGTACTACATTTCTTTCCTGTTTACTTCATCCAATCCTCAATTAAGATCATTCTAGACTGTTCTTTCTTTCTTTCTTTTTTTTTTTTGATCACACTCCACAGCATGTGGACCTTAGTTCCCCAAACAGGGATGGAACCCAAGCCCCTTGAACATGGAGTCTTAACCACTGGACTGGCAGAGAAGTCTCTAGACTGTTCTTTTTGCTGAACTGTACTTAAACAGCTTTGCCAGTATCACCAGTGGCCTAACTTTCCAATTACCATATCCGATGAATCTTTTTTTGTTCTTTTTAAAATTTGTATTGGTGTATAGATGATCTACAATATTGTGCTAATTTCAGGTGTACAGCAAAGTGAATCATTTATACATATACCTATATCTACTGTTTTTTAAAATCTTTTCTGATGAATCCTTGAAAGTACCTGTCCTGCTTCATCTTTTTGTGGATTTGGACCACCACTCTCTACTAGAAGGGCTTCCCTTTTAGCTCAGCTGGTAAAGAATCTGCCTGCAATGCAGAAGACCTGGGTTCCATCCCCTAGGCTGGGAAGATCCCCTGGAGAAGGGAAAGGCTACCCACTCCAATATTCTGGCTTGGAGAATTCCATGGACTGTATAGTCCATGGGGTTGTAAAGAGTTGAACACGACGGAGCGACTTGCACTTTCACTTTCTCTACTAGAAACTCTCTGATGTCAGATGACCCTAGCATGCAAAAATGGCACATAAAGGCCCCAGATCACATCATCAATTCAAGACATACTTGATATTTTCAATGCTATATAAATGGCATATATTGGCAGAATTCAAAATAATATACAGGATAATAAAAAAAATTTCCATTTAGCAAATTACATGAGGTCTTGGGATGCTGTTGTCACTTTCTGGCTTGGGAAGGCCCCGTTTAGAAGGTGGTGGTATTAACAGTCCCAGTGATAGTCTGGAATCAGGAGAGTTGACAGGAGTGACAGTAATGGAAGAAATATTTAGACAGGGAGATGAACCATCAGTACTATGCCAGAAAGAGGGCAAGCATCTCTGATACCCGTGTTGCTCATGATCAGACATTTTGTGCAGCAGCTGTAAAGGAATGACAGAGAAATATACTAAGGAGAAGAAAGAAGACATGGAGGAAAAAGAATATATGAAAATTTATTCATCAAAGAATATTTTGAAAATGATAAGTAATTTCAAAACAACTTTTCAAAGATTAAAACAACTAGCTTGAGTAGATGTTTTCCTATGGCAAGACCTTCAGATTCTGTCTTCTTTAATTTGATGCTTTTTCACTGAAATATTACATTTTTATATATTTAAATAAAATACTGCATTCAATACAACTTAAGAGAAAGAAAGTGGAGAGGGAAATGACAAATGCCTGAAGATTTATTTCTGAGAGAGCTTCTTTGTGATGAGATGGGAGAAGGAAAAAATAGCAACAAGAAAAAATGTCAGTGGGAGTAAAGTCTAGTAAGAAGTTAAGTCTGTAGAATTTTCAAAAAGGGATACAACATACCTTTTAGATTTAATCCTCCAATCATTCTTTTAAAGTCTTAGTGTTAGTAGTATTATACCATTATCATATTAAAGATAGGGAATCAAGGCCCATGGATTCTTTGCGATTTACTCCTAGGTAAGGTAAGAAGCAAAGTCCATATTGAAAGAGCCACGTGTACCCCAATGTTCATCGCTGCATTGATTACAATAGCCAAGACATGGAAACAACCTAGATGCCCATCAACTGACGAATGGATAAGAAAGCTGTGGTACATACACACAATGGAATATTACTCAGCATTAAAAAAAAATTCATTTGAAGCAATTCTACTCAGATGGACGAAACTGGAGCCCATTATCCAGAGTGAAGTAAGCCAGAAGCAAAAACAACAATACAGTATATTAACGCATATATATGGAATTTAGAAAGACAGTAACGAGAACCCAACATGCGAGACAACAAAAGGAACGCAGATGTATAGAGTAGACTCGTGGACTTTGTGGATGAGGGTAAGGGTGGGATGATTTGGGAGAAGGGCACTGAAGCATGTTAATTGTCATGTGTCTAATCAATCGCCAGCCCAGGATTGATGCTCGGGACTGGTGCAGCGAGATTTCCCGGGGGGGAGGGAGGAGGGAGGGGGGTTCCGGAGGGGAAGCATATGTAAACCCATGGTGATATCATGACAATGTATGGCAAAAACAAACAAACAAACAAAAAAATAAAAGTAAAATTGGCTAAAAAAAAAAGAAAATAGTACTAGAAAAAAAAAGATAGGGAATCAAGGCCCATGGATTCTTTGCGATTTACTCCTAGGTAAGGTAAGAAGCAAAGTCCATATTCAAAACAATCTGTCTCCTATCATCATGCCCTTTCTATAGGTAGTGAGTTCCAAGGGGTAAAATTCTGGGGGGATGCACAGAAGCATTGTTGAGTGACTTCAAATAAATCAGAGAGACACATAATAATAAACAACTATTATAGCATACTGCCCGGGGTCAGTCTTTGGATGACTTTTGGAAGCTATTTTCATTACAACATGGAAAGCTATTGTCAAATACTGAGCTGGACAGAGTGGAGCAGCCAGATATCAGAGTGGTCAGTTAAAACAACCACACAAATGAAAGTACGTAATAATTGAGCCTTTATTCACTTACAAAGAGACTTCTCTGGTGGCTCAGACGGTAAAAGCGTCTGTCTACAACTCAGGAGACCCAGGTTTGATCCCTGGGTTGGGAAGATCCCCTGGAGAAGGAAATGGCACCCCATTCCAGTACTCTTGCCTTGAAAATCCCACGGACAGAGGAGCCTGGTAGGCTACGGTCCATGGGGTCACAAAGAGTCAGACATGAATAAGTGACTTCACTTTAACTTTATTCACTTACTGTGATAGTGTAAGCAAGAGGCCAAAAAGAAAATGTTGGCTTCATCCAGGTCCCATTCCCCAGTGAATGCCGCTGGGCAAAGGTCAGAAGCATCATTACAGAAGCAGGGCATTCTCTCTCTCTTGCCAGGGAGCCCTAAACAAAAGGTTCCTACTGGTTTGGTTTGGTTTTAGGGGAGAGGATAGGGGTGCAGAGGGAAGATCAGGGCAAAGAACTAAGAGTAGAAGATACTTAAAACTGAGCTTTACTGGAGAAATACCACTAGTATTTCTCTAGTGGAGCAATACCAAGGGATCATTTCATACAAAGATTGGCACAATAAAGGACAGAAACTATATGGCCCTAACAGAAACAGAAGATATTAAGAAGAGGTGGCAAGAATACATAGAAGAACGATACAAAAAAAGATCTTAATGAACCGATAACCATGATGGTGTGATAACTCGTCTAGAGCCAGACATCCTGGAGTACAAAGTGAAGTGGACCTTAGGAAGCATCACTACCAACAAAGCTAGTGTAGGTGATGAAATTCTATCTGAGCAATTTCAAATCCTAAAAGATGATGCTGTGAAGGTGCTGCACTCAATATGCCAGCAAATTTGGAAAACTCAGCAATGGCCACAGGACTGGAAAAGGTCAGTTTCCATTCCAATCCCAAAGAAAGGCAATGCCAAAGAATGCTCAAACTACTGCACAACTGCACTCATCTCACAGGCTAGCAAAGTAATGCTCAAAATTCTCCAAGCTAGACTTCAACAGAACATGAACTGAGAACTTCCAGATATTCAGGCTGGATTTAGAAAAGGCAAACTAGAGATCAAATTGCCAACATCTGTTGGATCATAGAAAAAGCAAGAGAATTCCAGAAAAACATCTTCTTCTGCTTCACTGACTACACTAAAGCCACTGACTGTGTGGATCAGCAACAAACTATGAAAAATTCTTAAAGCAATGAGAATACCAGATCTCCATATCTGTCTCTCTCCTGAGAAACCTGTATGCATGTCAAGAAGCTAAAGTTAGTACTGGGCATGGAACAAAGGACTGGTTCCAAATTGGAAAAAGAGTAGATCAAAGCTGTATATTGTCACCCTGCTTATTTAACTTCTATGCAGAGTGCATCATGTGAAATGCCAGGCTGGATGAAGCACAAGCTGGAATCAAGACTGCCGGGGTGAAATATCCATAACCTCAGATATGCAGATGACACCACCCTTACCACAGAAAGCGAAGAAGAACTAAAGAGCCTCTTGATGAAAGTGAAAGAGGAGAGTTTAAAAAGTTGGCTTAAAACTCAACATTCAGAAAACTAAGATCATGGCATTCAGTCCCATCTCTTCATGGCAAATAGATGGGGAAAAAGTGGAAGCAGTGAGAGATTTTATTTTCTTGGGTTCCAAAATCAATGCAGATGGTAACTCTAGCCATGAAATTAAAAGACATTTGCTCCTTGGAAGAAAACCTATGGCCAACCTAGACAGCATATTAAAAAGCAGAGACATTACTTTGTGGACAAAGGTCTTTATAGTCAAAGCTATTGTTTTTCTAGTAGCCATGTGTGGATGTGAGAGTCAGATCATAAAGAAAGCTGAGTGCCGAAGAACTGATGCTTTTGAACTGTGGTGTTGAAGACTCTTGAGAGTCTCTTGGACTTCTAGGAGATCAAACCAGCCAGTCCTACAGGAAATAAATCTTGACTATTCATTGGAAGGACTGATGCTGAAGCTGAAGCTCCAGTACTCTGGCCACCTGATGCAAAGAACTGACTCATTTGAAAAGACCTTGATGCGGGGAAAGACTGAAGGCAGGAGAAGAAGGAGACAACAGAGGATGAGATGGTTGGATGGCATCACTGACTCGATGGACATGAGTTTAAGCAAGCTGTGGAAGTTGGTGATTGACAGAGAAGCCTGGAGTGCTTCAGTCCATTGGGTCATAATGAGTTGGACACAAATGAGCTACTGAACTGAACTGAAGCGTCGATATGTGTTTTCAAGGTCCCCAAAAGATGGTGTGGATGAGACCATTAAGAGAGGCCTAGGCCAAGGGCCTCCGATAAGGAGGCCTGTAAATGGAGGCACCTGGGCTGAAATGTAGCTATGTGTAAGTAACAGTGTGGCTGCCTGGGTGGGGCAGGGGCCGAGTCCTGGACCACAACTCTACAGGCAATGCACTAAATCTTCAGTGTGTGGGCAGCCCCATGAGGCTTGCCACAGAAAGACTTTGTAACATTGTAGGGTCTCGAGGATGTGGCCTGGAGCCAGACTTCTAGGCTACAAATCTCACTGCAGATATTTTTCAACACTAATAGGACTGGGTGGTAGCCAACCAAATCTGGCTTTTGATAAACTTCATGGTGAGAGGTTGTAACTAAAATTAGAGTTAGGAGAAGCAACAAACTTGAAAGCATCCTTAAAGTAGAAGTCACTTCACACATTTCAGGAAGCAGAGGGGGAAACAAGGCAGTGTAAAGCTAGAGGTTTAAGTTGAGGAAAGCATTCAGTGTGGAAACAAGTCTATGATGGTTCAAATTATATAATTTATCACTATTAATACACACATGCCTATGTGCTCAGTTGCTAGGTCGCCTCTGACTCTTGTGACCCCATGGACTGTAGCCCACCAGGCTCCTCTGTCCATGGGATTTTCCCGTCAAGACTACTGGAGTGGATTGCCATTTCTTCCTCCTGACTCAGGGATTGACTTTGCGTCTCCAGCATTGGCAGGTGGATTCTTTACCCCGATCCACCTGGGAAGCATATTAGTATGCATAAACAGTTATATAATGATTGCTCTCCCTATTGATCTTCATAGTGACCTATATATCTTAGTTACGTGTACATGTATGCATGAGTGTGTATAATTTTAAGACCTATTTTATGGTCTATATAATTCACTGTAAAATTCTGTAGTTGGTGGCAAACATAATTTAATTTTAGGTAACAACTGTAAGCTCCTGGTGGACAAAACTTTGTCTTTCTAAATATTCTATATAACAGATTACTTGGTATATAATAAACTGTCAATTAATACTTTTATCTAATTTATTCTCCAGCAACTATTTGAACTTAAACTGTAACTTGATAAAGACATCCAAGTTGAGTAGAACATAAAAAGATATTAACTGGAAGTTATCCCTGGTATCATTTGGCTTATAAATGGGGGTACTCTGTATTGTTTTATGATTTGTATTAACCAAAATATATTACCAGGTTCCTCAAAGCAAACAGAAGCCCAGAAAAACTTAACTTAAAAGTGCTCTAGTGTTTTATCATAGTGTTAATACCTACATTCTACTTCCTCTGAGAAAGTATCCTTATATAAATGAAGAATGTATATCATATGAAAATAATAGAATATGTCAGTACCCCAATTAAGAACTATTTTTACTCTCAATGGTAAAGCAGGGCTAGCTATCAATAATTTTAGTATCCAAAGTTTAAAAACTCTAACACTAACTAATTCTTACTCATTTCCTTTTGCACGTACCTGTGTGCTGAGTTGCTTCAGTCGTGCCTGACTCTTTGCAACCCTGTGGACCATAGTCTGCCATGCTCCTGTCCGTGGGACTCTCCAGGCAAGAATACTGGAGTGGGCAGCCATGACCTCCTCCAGGGGATCTTCCTGACAGAGGGATTGAACCCATGTCTGTTATGCCTCCTGCATTTGCAGATGGGTTCTTTACCACTAGCATCGCCCGGGAAGCCCAGTTTCCTTTTGGTCATCAGTAATAATCTACATTTGGTCAACTAGGATTTTTTTGTTTGGGTCATACAGGTCTTTAAAATACTGATTCAGTTGCTTACAGGTTAATGTTAAGATTGTACCTTAAAAATCTAGAGAGTCTGTTGAGAAGGTAGAAAATCCAGAAAGTGGGCCCACTAATTTATGCAAAAATAATTGACTGGTATTGAAATATAGCTGTGCCTTTTGAGTTGGTGTCTGCCCCCCAGCTCCTCACTCTACGCCCATGGCTAGGACACACATTTATGCCACAGCCTAGGCTCTGCTGACATTTGTGTTTGTGATTCTTAACTTACAAACAATTCAACTTAGGGAATTAGATATTCCATCTGATTCCTTTTAAGAATAAAATCTAAACCCAGCATGTTTAAATACATAGACATATTTCACTAGTGTCTGATTCTGCGCCAATCTATTAGGTCTAGTAAATAAGAATAAGAATATGTGACTACAGCCCCTAAATGGCATACAGTGGCATTTTGGGCACTGGATAAATATTTTGAATAGTATCTCTGAAGTTAAGGGTTCAGGAACTAGTCATTTTTTAATTTTCCATTTTTAAGTGACTGAGAATTTTTTTTAGAAATAAAATGCACAGTTCAGATAAAAATGGCTTGATATTTTTTATGTTGGGTGTTGTGTCAGTATTTTGATAGATGACTAGAAACCAAAATTTTGAAACGTTACTACGGAAGTTGATGGCACTATCATTTAATCCTTTTATGCTCACAATTATAAGTGCTTTGGTCTTTAGGAATGTGCACAGGATCTGAATTATTATACTAAGGTAAATGAGGAAATCTATGCTCAACAATTATATGTTAATTATGCAGAAGTTGTTAGGTTATTCAGACATATTAATAATGAGTATCCATAATTAAGATTTATAGCTATTATTGTTTTACAGCTCTTTCAGTGAGTATAGGCTTGGTATATTAGGTATATTAGGCTTGGTATATTAGGCCATGATGAATATTTCAACTGTGATATCTGCCTAAGAATGACAATGATGAGACATCATAAAAGGGTTTGAATCCTATCAGTTAATATTGAATACACTTAAACAATAACAAAAAAATTCATTAAAGACTAAACATTCTCTCTAAACATTAATACCTATAGAAATATTAGAAAGGTACTGAAATTTTATTTTGTGCTGCTAACTATTTTGGCAGTATAAATCTCCAGGTACTCTTTTAAAACATAAGACAAATAATTTCAAGATTAAAACATGATTTATCACAATCATTAAAATAGTACAATTTAAAATACTACTTAGTAACAAATCAATCGCCAGCCCAGGATTGATGCTCGGGACTGGTGCAGCGAGATTTCCCGGGGGGGAGGGAGGAGGGAGGGGGGATCCGGAGGGGAAGCATATGTAAACCCATGGTGATATCATGACAATGTATGGCAAAAACAATAATAAAAAAAAATAAAATAAAATACTACTTAGAATTATATTTAAAAAATAAATTCTTTGGATTCATATTTTCAATATGGATGCCTAGCTCTTCCAGGCATCTGGAGCAAGAAGAGACCAAGTGACTTGATTAGTTACTCATAGTTAGGACAGGAATGAAATACATTTTTCTTCGAGTTAGACAAGGTTTACTTCTTTACAACCGTCACTTGTGGAAGTAACAATGGTGAAAGTGAAGTTGTGAACTGGTTATCTTTTTTTTTCTGTGGGCAACAAATGTTCCTGAATCAACGTTCATGTTTAAACTTTATGCTTTTGTTTAAAGATTCACATTTGGTTTGTTGTGTAATTGAGAGTTTTCACAATCTGCCCTTGCCTGTCTTTAACAGCAGTTGAGAAAACCCCAAAGGAAGATAAATAGGCAGTTTTATTTACCCACAACGAAATACACAGTTTAGGGTATAATTTTCCCTATCAAGTCTAATCAGTGGCCACACAGTTGATTATGCAAAGGTAGACTTTTATCCGGTAACAGCTAGTTTAATTGAAAGGGAGACATTTATTTTACTCAGCAAGAGAAAGTCCAATATTTCTTAGGACTGCAATTTTATTCACTTAACTTTCTGGCAATGATCTGATTTGGTTAAAACCTTCTATAGCCAGAAAAGTAAAATGTAAGCATGCAGACACAAGAATCATGAGGAACAATTTGATTTAACTTGCTATGTCCACATCTTATAATGGAACAATCTTCTGGAGTGCTCACAAGGCTAGGAGGGCAGAATAAACCCTTTTTTTCTGTTATAAATACAGACAGCACTGCCATGTGAATGTAACAAATGGAAATCAGATTGTCCCTAGTTAATTAGTACCAAATGGTGGAAAACCCAACCTCTAATCTATTGCCAAACCACTAGAACACAGCAAACAGCACAGTCAAGTAACGGAAATTTCTCAGTGTATCTAAATGACTGTATAAAATAAAGACCCAGTTTCTAAAACCAATGAAAAGATTTCCACAATTTCAATATGATACAGAGGTATGTAATATGGGTACTATCAAAGGATATTTCATTTGCCAGAAAAGGAACCCCAAATTGAATCATCCAAGTGGTGTTTAGGGGACTTATAAGCATTCTGGTTGTTAAGGACAAGTTTAAAGACAACATGCCAATTTACATAAGAAAAGATGAAAAATAGGAGTAGGCTTTCATTTAGTATGAGGAATTGATTTTAAGTGAAAAAGAGTTTGGAATATATAATGGTATACAGTTTCGTGGTTAGAAATGTGTTTTAATATAATAATTATTTACTTATTATATAATACAATAATACTAAGCACAAAAAGTCTCTTGTTTTCCTTAAAACAAGTTCTAGCTTGTTTTCACATAGCTAGAACTATGTGAAAGTCAAAGTGTTACTTTCTCAGTCATATCTGACTCTTTGCAGCTCTATGGACTGCAGCCCACCAGGCTTCTTAGTCCATGGGATTCTCCAAAGAATACTGGGTAGTCATTTCCTTCTCCAGGGGACCTTCTCCACCCAGGGATTGAGTCTAGGTATCCTGTATTGCTGGCAGATTCTTGACCATCTGAGCCACCAGAGAAGCAAGAACTAAAATCTCACCTAAATTTTATACTGGGTATATTAACTACAAAAAACAATAGTCCAAATGATGACAGAAAAAGAGCACTTTTAAATCAAGTACTGTATCATACGGATTTCCAGGTGACTCAGTGCTAAAGACTCCTCCTGCAAATGCAGGAGATATGAGTTCGATTCCAGGGTCAGTAAGATTCCTGGAGAAGGAAATGTTCTCATCTATACAGCGACTCTTTAGAGTACAAAGCTTCTCCATCTGAAACATTCTACTCAACAAGGCCTCATATTTTAAATCTATGATTTAATATAGAATTATGAGGAACTAAAGAGCCCCTTCATGAAAGTGAAAGAGGAGAGTGAAAAAGCTCTCTTAAAACTCATCTTTCAGAAGGCTAAGACATGGTATCCAGTCCCATCACTTTATGCCAAATAAATGGGGAGACAATGGAAACTGTGATGGACTTTATTTTCTTGGGCTCCAAAATCATTGGAGCAGTGGACGGTAACTGAAGCCAGGAAATTAAAAGACATTTACTCCTTGGAAGGAAGGCTATGACAAACTTAGACAGCATGTTAAAAAGCAGACATTACTTGCCGACAAAGGTCTGTCTAGTCAAAGCTATGGTTTCTCCAGTAGTCATGTATGGATGTGAGAGCTGGACTATAGAGAACCTGAGCATCAAAGAATTGATGCTTTTGAACTATAGTGCTGCAGAAGACTCTTGAGAGTCCCTTGGACTCCTAGGAGATCAAACCAGTTAATTCTTAAGGAAATCAACTCTGAATATTCATTGGAAGGACTGATGCTAAAGCTGAAGCTCCAATACTTTGGCCACCTGATGCAAAGAACTGACTCATTGGAAAAGATCCTGATGCTGGGCAACATTGAAGGCAGGAGGAGAAGGGGACGACAGAGGATGTCCCCAACCAAGATGATTGGATGGCATCACCAACCCAAAGGAAATGAGTTCGAGCAAGCTCTGGGAGATGCTAAAGGACAGGGAAGCCTGGCATGATGCAGTCCATGGGGTTGCAAAGAGTCGGACATGACTGAGCGACTGAAAAACAACAACAAATTCATTGGAAGGACTGATGCTGAAGCTCCAAAACTTTGGTAACCTGATGCGAAGAGCTGACTCACTGGAAAAGACCCTGATGCTGGGAAAGATTGACAGCAGGAGGAGAAAGGGGTCATTACAGTATGAGATATTTGGATGGAGTCACTGACTCAAAGTACATGCTGCTGCTGCTTAGTCACCTCAGTCATGTCCGGCTCTGTGCAGCTCCATAGATGGCAGCCCACCAGGCTCCCCTGTCCCTGGGATTCTCCAGGCAAGAACACTGGAGTGAGTTGCCATTTCCTTCTCCAATGCATGAAAGTGAAAACTGAAAGTTGTGTCCGACTCTTAGTGACCCCATGGACTGCAGCCTACCAGGCTCCTCTGTCCATGGGATTGTCCAGGCAAGAGTACTGGAGTGGGTTGCCGTTGCCTTCTCCTCAATGTACATGAGTTTGAGCACATGCTGGGAGATAGTGAAGGAAAGGGAAGCCTTGTATGCTTCAGTTCATGGGGTCAAAAAGAGCTGGATATGAGTGAGTGACTGAATAAAACCAGCAACAAAGGATCATCATCTATAAGATTGAAATTTCTTAATAGAAGATCTGATCCTCTAAACTATTGTTCTATGTTACAGAAGGCTGCATGTCACAGGAGTGGTGGCTGCACATGGACATCACCAGATAGTCAGTACAGAAATCAGATTGATTATATTCTCTGCACCCAAAGATGGAGAAGGTCTATACAGTCAGCAAAAACAAGACTGGGAGCTGACTGTGGCTCAGATCATGAACTCCTTATTGCTAATGTCAGACTTAAATTGAAGAAAGTAGGGAAAACCATTCAGGTATGAAATAAATCAAATCCCTTATGATTGCACAGTGGAAGTGACAAATAGATTCAAGGGAATAGATCTGATAGAGTGTCTGAAGAACTATGGACAGAGGTTCATGACACTGTACAAGAGGTAAGGATCAAGACCATCCCTAAGAAAAAGAAATGCAAAAAGGCAAAATGGTTGTCTGAGGAGGCCTTACAAATAGCTGAGAAAAGAAGAGAAGTGAAAGGCAAAGGAGAAAACAAAAGATATACCCATTTGAATGCAGAGTTCCAAAGAATAACAAGAAGAGATAAGAAAGCCTTCCTCAGTGATCAGTGCAAAGAAATAGAGGAAAATAATAGAATGGGAAAGACTAGAGATATCTACAAGAAAATTAAAGATACCAAGGGAACATTTCATGCAAAGATGGGCACAATAAAGGACAGAAATTGTATGGACCTAACAGAAGCAGAAGATATTAAGAAGACGTGGCAGGAATACACAGAAGAACTATACAAAACAGATCTTCACGACCCAGAAAATCACGATGATGTGATCACTCACTTAGAGCCAGACATCCTGGAATGCGAAGTCAAGTGGCCTTAGGAAGCATTACTATGAATAAAGCTAGTGGAGGTGATGGAATTCCAGTTGAACTATTTGAACTCCTAAAAGATGATGCTGTGAAAGTGCTGTACGCAATATGCCAGCAAATTTGGAAACTCAGCAGTGGCCAAAGGTCAGTTTTCATTCCAATCCCAAAGGAAGGCAATGCCAAAGAATGTTCAAACTACTGCCCAACTGCACTCATCTAACACGTTAGCAAAGTAATGCTCAATATTCTCCAAGCCAGGCTTCAATAGTATGTGAATTGTGAACTTCCAGATGTCCAAGCTGGATTTAGAAAAGGCAGAGAACCATAGATTAAATTGCTAACATCCACTGGATTATCGAACAAGCAAGAGAGTTTCAGAAAAATATCTACTTCTGCTTTAATGACTATGCCAAAGCCTTTGACCGTGTGGATAACAACAAACTATTGAATATTCTTCAAGAGATAGGAATAGCAGACCACCTGACATGCCTGCTGAGCAATCTGTATACACATCAAGAAGCAATAGTTAGAACTGGATATGGAACAACAGACTGGTTCCAAATCGGGAAAGGAGTATGTCAAGGCTCTATATTGTCAACCTGCTTAGTTAACTTACATGCAGAGTACATCATGAGAAACTCTGGACTGGAAGAAGCACAAGCTGGCATCAAGATTGCCGGGAGAAATATCAATAACCTCAGAGATGCAGACGACACCACCCTTATGACAGAAAGTGAAGAGGAACTAAAGAGCCTCTTGATGAACGTGAAAGAGGAGATGAAAAAATTGGGTTAAAGCTCAACATTCAGAAAACTACGATCATGGCATCTGGTCCCATCACTTCATGGCGAATAGATGGGGAAACAATGGAAACAGTGACAGACTTTATTTTCGGGGGCTCCAAAATCACTGCAGATAGTGACTGCAGCCATGAAGTTAAAAGATGCTTGCTCCTTAGAAGAAAACCTATGACCAACCTAAACAGCATATTAAAAAGCAGAGACATTATTTTGCAGACAAAGGTCTGTATAGTCAAAGCTATGGTTTTTCCAGTAGTCTTGTATGGATGTGAGAGTTGGACTATAAAGAAAGCTGAGCACCTAAGAATTTATGCTTTTGAACTGTGGTGTTGCATGAAGACTCTTGAGAGTCTCTTGGACTGCAAGGAGGTCCATCCAGTCCATCTTAAAGGAAATCAGTCCTGAATATTCATTAGAAGGACTGACTTTGGGCACCTGAATGCAAAGAACTGACTCATTTTAAAAGTCCCTCATGCTGAGGAAGACTGATGGCAGGAGTACAAGGGGACGACAGAGGATGAGATGGTTGGATGACATCACCAACCCAATGGGCATGAGCCTGAGTAAGCTCTGGGAGTTGGTGATGGACAGGGAGGCCTGGTGTGCTGCAGCCCATGGGATCACAAGGAGTTGGACACAACTGAGTGACTGAACTGAATTGATGTTACAGAAATTCAGCCTTTTAACTTTGCATCATTTACTAGGGTAGATGGCTTGTGACCTTTTAGTTATCTATAAATTTTACCAAAAGTGTTATTTTTCTGATTCTTCCCATAACTAACTTTATCTGCTACTTCATTATATTCTGATCTGACAAGAATAGCATCCATACCAGTAATTTACATTATTTTCATTTTCTACATTACTTTTAATACCACAAAACCCCAAAATTCTGTTCCTACTTTTGTTCTCTTTCCTCCCTCTCTCATAAAAGTTATTTTAATGCTAAGATTAGAGATAAATCTTCTGTTTTACTTTGACTAGCAGTTGCTTGATGTGGACTATATTGTGTTTGACTGACAAATTCTGATATTTCAGAAATTTACTGCATCAAGTATTTATTTTTATAAGGCAAATTATGGTGTCACATTATTTATAGAGAACCATTTTTGAATTGGAGTAGCAAAAGAATTATTACTCTGTGTGATTTAGGAAAGTTTTGCTCCTTTGAGAATTAAGGCTTCTTTTTGGTGAAGAGTCATCTCTATTAGGGCTTCTTCTCATTACTATACACTGAAAACTCATGGAGAATCTGAAGCCAAATTAATCCTATATAACAAGCCCCCCCTATATTTTAATTTCAGCATGCATAATGGGATTCATAATTTATTCCCATGCTTTTCAATTAATATATTAATTGCTGGTTAATCTTTTAAACAAGCTGCCAAATAGCAATTTTGGAGCATTCTAGCCTTAGTCCTCTGAGAAGAAAAAAAAAAACCAAAATGTATAGAATCTCATTTCCGGAGTTATAAGTCCAATAGTGATTTTCTGTGTGTGAACTTTGCTAGACTCTGTATTCCAGCAGTGTGTCCTGTAAAATTAATGCTCACACTTCATAAGAAAGTACATATGTAAAACATTGCTAACTTTACAGAAATGTTACTATAGGCCCATTGCAAGCAGTTAGACAAGAGATACATATACTTTAAATTTATATTTTAATTATTTAGAATTTTCATTATTTTTCAAATTCAATATAAAAGTTTGAATCACTAATAAACCTTCAGAAGAGTGGATATTTATGAGCATGGGAATATTTCATAATTTTAAATAATTGTCATTGTAGTTTAGTTGCTGAGTTGTGTCCAACTCTTGCGATCCCAGGCTACAGTGCATGGGATTCCCTAGGCAAGAATACTGGATTGGGTTGCCATTTCCTTCCCCAGTGGATCTTTCTGACCCAGGAATTGAACCTGGGTCTCCTGCATTGCAGGCAGGTTCTTTACTGACTGAGCTATGAGGTAGGTAATTTATTTTATTTCATTTTTAATATCAGAAAAAGGGAGATAATTTTAACAGGGATGGCTTACAGATGGACTGAGTTTTACGTTAATTTGTTTCTCAGCTACATAACTACAATGAAAATTAAAGGCAAAAATATTGTGCATAGTCTCTTCAAAAAGACTTTAAAAAGTTAATAAATAACTATAACAGAATATTCAAATCAGGTATCTTTAGCAATTTAAAAATGTTGAGTTCACTTTTTTTTAATAATCAAATTCTAGTTTTTAATCTTAAGAAGATGCAATTTCAAAAATCACATAATAAGACTTCAGGAGCTGAAAGTTATGAGACAAGTAATTTTTTTAAAAGTTAAAGAAAAAATATAGACAAAGATATTACCACAACAAAAGAATGTAAGTAGATTGTAAAGTTATAATTTGAGCTAGTTGCAAAGTGATCAATAAGGGAATAAATTTTCTACACATGTATTAAGTACAAAAGAATGGTTTAGAGAAAATTATTTATCTTTTTTTAAAAATCTGTTTCACAGGATGGCTTATAAGACTTTCCATGAGACGCAAACAAGTGTTACTCCATTAAGGGGCTAAAGGTTGAATAGCTGATGTTCTGCCTTGTGGTGGGAAAGGCAAGAACAAAATCATCATTTTGATGAGAAGCAAATGATGATGGTAGTAAAGATAAAAACTCAATGAACATGAACTTGAGCAAACTCTGGGAGATAGCGAAGGACAAGGAAGCCTGGTGTGCTGCAGTCCCTGGGGTCAGACATGACTGAGTGACTGAACAACAACAGCAAAAACCCACAGAGCAATATTATGATAAAGTCAGAACTTGAAGAGAATGCTCCTGCACCTCCCCGTGCATTACAGAGGTCCACAGCAACTCTGGGACCGCTCTCACCTTGGCTGTATCAACCCACGGTTACAGACTATCTGCCAAGCAATGGGACAACTCTTTCAGTGTGGAAGATGGAAAAGTGTCAGTTTAGAAGAAAAACAGAAGTTTTTGGATCCATGTCTAGGGAACACCAAATTTAAAACTTCTTACAGAGGCATTCTTCATGGTAGTGAACTGGTGAAATAGATTCTAGCATTGTTGTTGTTTAGTCACTAAGTCAGGTCTGACTCTTTGCGACTCCGTGAACAGCATGCCAGGCTTCCCTGTCCTTCCCTGTCTCCTGGAGTTTGCTCAAGTTCATGTCCATTGAGGCAGTGATGGTATCTAACCATCTCATCCTCTGTAAGCTCCTTCTCCTCCTGCTTTCAGTCTTTCCCAACCTCAGGGTTTTTTCCAGTGAATTGACTCTTCACATCAGGTGGCCAAAGTATTAGAGCTTCAGTTTCAGCATCAGTCCTTCCAATGAATATTCATGGTTGATTTCCTTTAAGTGAAATATTCTAGTAGCAATTATAGATAGCATTAATTGTGTGTGTGTGTGTATATATATATATATATATTCTAAAGAATTTGCCTAAAGACTGAACCAAAATTGACTTGCAAATGAAAATCTGCAGCAGCAAATTCTTTCCAGCAGTTTGTAAATGCCATAGTTGAGTTTCAATTCATAGTATCATACCAAAAGTTATATATATGAAAATTTCTAAATGCAAAATAAAATATACACTTTAATGGAGAATATCAATATAGATGACTTTAAAAGAAAATAAGATTTCCAAGTATATTTCGCCTACAGAAAGTATCAACTGTTTTAAATTCTATCTCCCTCCAAAAAATTCCTTTAACCAAATCAGAAAATAATGGCATCATACATTAAGATGAGAAAATGACTTCAAATGTATGCTAAACAAAAAATAAATAATTTAACTATAAATGTATGGAGTGTTACCTGCACAGACTGTTACTGATTTTAGTGTGTGAAATATAACTGTGTCACTCACAGTAGGAGCCCTTGCTATGTAATATGAGAAACCAATTCGATCTTGTTAAGAGTCCAGCTTCTATAATGAAGTTTAGTACTCCAAGGGTAAATTGGCTTGGGTCATTAAATCTAACTTCAGTAAATAGTAATCAGTTGGAATGAAAGAAAGAGGAAAAAATCAGAGGGCTGAATTATTCTAGAGAAAAGAGCAGCATGGAAAAACAACTCTGATTTGAGCTACCTAGGTAATTTTAACTTATAAATTAGTCTTATTTAGCACCTTTTATCTCTTATCTAGGTTTAGTTTAAAATGACTGATCCAAGAATATTATTAATATTTGAACTGTTGAAGAGTTGATGATCCAGACATGATTTATCATCATGTTTCTTTAAGGAAAAACATGCATGTATTCTATATACTTACTGGAGGTGTTGAAACTTGGGTTATTCTTAACTGGTTTTCCAAATCTTGAACTTTGTTTTTAAGTTCCATATTTTCTGTTTCTAAGTCTTGAATCTAAAAAGTAAATGATTATTGGACAATCTTCAGACATTTATTCTTGGAAAATATTGGCTGTTAAATTGGCTAATTATTAATGAATAGGATTTCACATTATTTAAACTTTGAATGTATTATTTTTGTGCATGGGTTGAAATTTATTTTATAAAGCTTGAGCTATATCATAGAATTCTAGGTCACTGGAAGAACATACCATTAAATTTACAATATGTTTTTACGTGTGTGCAAATGCATGTTCCTAACACCTCTGTGCTTTGCTGTAGTGCTATGCAAGCTGTGCCCATAATCTTGGAGTATAACCGCAAGACAGTGAGACTTGCTTATGATGATTTTGAGGAGAGTGGAGAAAGGGTGTAATTTAATCATAAAGGAATCTGATCTGCATGGGAAACCACTTACCCAGCATCTGCTGCTTCTGCTGCTCTGATCCCCATGAGAAGCATCAGGAAGTGAAACAGAGTCACATGAGCATACTAAGTTCTTGTGGGAATTCAATATAAAATGGTTAAGAACTGCAGGGGATCAGGGATGAAAAGTTACAGGAACACAGTGAAAGCAGCTCCGGTCAGTGTGGGGGAAATTTAATGGCAGGGCTTCTAAACTTGTTTGATGGTGTGCAAGTTTCCCTGTACTTACATCATATAAATGTAAAACAACAAGCTTAGTTTACTCACTCTTTTCTGTAACCCTGCAATCTGTTTTCTTGTTTCAACATCTTTTCCTCCAGATTCTAGAAATTTCCTGTACGCCAGGTCAAATGCTTGGCCGATTGTTAATGTTATCTCTTCAGCCTTTGTAAAAACCAAACAAAGAAGATTTGCAGTTTAATAATAATGTGTTAGACTATTCTTTGAATCAAGAAAAACATTAACATGACATATTGCAAAAGGGCAATGTCTAGGGGCAGAAGTGTAGTAAATGAGTAAAAGTAATCTATGCTAACATAATCATTCAAAGCCTAACTGTGTACAACATAAAAGAGAAATGTTTTGGATATTAAATGAATAGCTGTTGAAGTTCGAAACAAGAGTCCTATCCAAATTTTCGTGTCTTTTATCATAGCTTTTCCCCCACTAGTTTGTTTTTTCCTTTCCTCAAATATTTAGTGCCTATTAAATGAAAGCATAGCGCCAACTGCAGTTTTTCTTGTAGCTTTGCTGCTTATTTTGTTGTCCTAGTGAAGAGGGTTTGTTAAACCTGGCAGGTAACTGAATGAGGGTGGCTGGGTGGTGTCTGTGGAAAACCTGAGGTATGCCTGCTGCAAAGGGGGCAGCTGCTGTTCAGTTCCAGTTAATTGTTGGAAATGAGCAGTTCCAACCCAGAGCTGTCAATTTTAAATCTGTGAGATGAGACCAGAAATCTGAATTTTCATATGGAAAATTTTAAGTGGTAGTAAACAGTATTTTTTAAAACACAGTGCCGACTGAAAAAAATGTATCTGTCATCTAAATTTGGCCTCATAAAACAATTACCTCTGGTCTGTTTACTAGGAACTGCCCCAGATAGTCTAAGTCCACCAGTTCATTTTTTCTCCAGTGATATTTCAGCTGATATCACAGTGTCTTAGTGGGAACAGTGTAAACACTAAATAAAGATTTATTCAATTAACATTATAAAGAACTTTGGTAAAGGCATTAATTGATTAAATGCACAAATATTTCATATTTAATGGAAAAAACTCCAGATGACAAAACTGGTAGCAATATTAATCTTGTAAATGCCCTGCTTTTACTAATCTACTACAAATCTTAAAATTTTGCTATATTCTATATGCAATCCAAATTAAAAATGTTTTATAAATAAAGCTTAGATTACTTACCTAAGACATTGTTATTTTTGTAGTTCACTATTCATTTACAAAGGTTTTTAAACATAAAAAATGTTGTAGTGTCTAGGCTGGTGAACTAAAAAATGCAAAATATATGCCTACACTTATATAACAGGACTATCTTATAAAAGAGATGGAAAATAAGCTATGTTAAGGAATACTAAATAATACTGAATAAATTAAAATGAGCTTAACAAATCTTCTTAACAAGGCAAAGTGTTTTCCTCAAATACTCAAGGTGTATAAAACAGAGAATTATTTAAATGATAACATGGTTGATTCATCACTAATAATATTTGACTTCATTATTGGTTGTTTACAATAATAATTTAAAAAAACATATAGGGTGGGATGATATGGGAGAATGGCACTGAAACATGTTAATTATCATATGTCTAATCAATCGCCAGCCCAGGATTGATTCTCGGGGCTCGTGCATCGAGATTTCCCGGGGGGGAGGGAGGAGGGAGGGAGGAGGGAGGGGTTTCTGGAGGGGGAGCATATGTAAACCCATGGTGATATCATGGCATTGTATGACAAAAACAATAAAAGGGAGGGGAAAAAAATAAAGACAAATTCCTATCTACAGAAAAAAAAAACATATTCAATTTTTTGATATGACATATATTTTTAATTAAGATGGCATTTTTTTTGTTGGTCAGTTGCTCAGTAGTGTCCAACTTTGCAACCCCATGGACTGCAGCACATCAAATTTACCTGTTCTTCACCATCTCCCAGAGTTGCACAAAGTCATGCCCACTGAGTCTCTGAGCCATCCAAACATCTCACTCTCTGTTGTCTCCTCCTCTTCCCTTCAGTCTTTCCCAGCAACAGGGTCTTTCCCAGTGAATAAGCTCTTTGCATCAGGTGGCCAAAGTATTGGAGCTTCAGCTTCAGTATCAGTCCTTCCAATGAATATTCAGGACTGATCTCCTTTAGGATTGACTGGTTGGATCTCCTTGCAGTCCAAGGGACTCTCAAGAGTCTTCTGCAACACCACAGTTCAAAAGCATCAATTCTTTGGCACTTAGCCTTCTTTATGGTCCAACTCGCACATCCATACATGACTACTGGAAAAAGCAAGCTTTGCCTAGACAGACCTTTGTCAGTAAAATTATGTCTCTGCTTTTTAATATGCTGTCTAGGTTTATCATAGTTTTTCTTCCAAGGAGCATGTGGCTTTTAATTTCATGGCTGTAGTCACCATCTGCAGTGATTTTGGAGCCCAGGAAAATAAAGTCCTTCACAGTCTCCACTGTTTCCCCATCTATTTGTCACAAAATGATGGGACCAGATGGCATTATCTTTATTTTTTAAATGTTGAGCTTTAAGTCAGCTTTCTCACTCTCCTCTCTCCTTTCATCAAGAGGCTCTTTAGTTCCTCTTCACTTTCTGCCATAAGGGTGGTGTCGTCTGCATATCTGAAGTTATGGATATTTCTCCTGGCAACCTTGACTCCAGCTTGTGCTGCATACAGCCTGGCATTTCACTTGATGTACTCTGCATATAAGCTAACTAAGCAGGGTGACAATACACAGCCCTGATGCACTCCTTTCCCAATTTGGAACCAGTCTGTTGTTCCATGTCCTATTCTAACTGTTGCTTCTTAGCCTGCATACAGGTTTCTCAGGAGGTAGGTAAGGTGCTCTGGTATTCCCATCTCTTTAAGAATTTTCCATAGTTTGCAGTGATTCACACAGCTGAAAGCCTTAGCATAGTCTATGTAGCAGAGGTAGATGTTTTCCTGGAATTCTCTTGCTTTTTGATGATCCAACAGATGTTGGCAATTTGATCTCTGGTTCGTCTGCCTTCTCTAAATCCAGCTTGTACATCTGGAAGTTATTGGTTCACATACTGTGGAAGCTTAGCTTGAAGGATTTTGAGCATTACCTTACTAGCATGTGGTATGTGTACAATTGCGAAATGAGATGGCATTTAGTCTTAGTCGCTCAGTCGTGCCTGACTGTTTGCGACCCCATGGACTGCAGCCCACCAGGCCCCTCTGTCCATGGGATTTTCCAGGCAAGGATACTGCAGTAGGTTGCCATTCCCTTCTCCAGGGGATCTTCCCAACCCAGATATTGAACCCAGGTCTCCTGCACTGCAGGCAGATTCTTTACCAACTGAGCTATAAGGGAAGCCCTTGTAGATGGCATTTAACTCCCTGGTAAATGTTCACCATAAATCACCTCCAGGGGTTTTCATGACTGTGAGGTGGAGATTACTATTATCCCCTCAATACTTATGAACTGCAATTCTTAGTATAACTTGTCTAAAGGCCCATACTTAGTTAGAGGAGAACTTGGATTCAGATTCAGAATATCTGAGCCTACAAGCCTCACACTTTTGAGGGTAGGGGATGAGACATATACATTTAAATTCACAGATCACAATTATACAACCAGATGTGTTTTGAAGAAATGGACATACCTATAAAACCACAATATCATTAGAAATATAGAAGATCTCTACCATCCTTGAAAGCTCTTTTATACCTGGGCACGAGTACTCAGTCACTTCAGTCATGTCCAACTCTGCCCAATGCTGTGGACTGTAGCCCTCCAGGCTCCTCTTGTCCACGGGATTCTCCAGGCAAGAACAGTGGAGTGGGTTGCTGTGCTCTCTTCCAGGGGATCTTTCCGACCCAGGAATTGAACCCACGTCTTTTGTGTCTTCTACATTGCAGGCAGACAGAGCCACCTGGGAAGCATCTCCTGTACGTACTTCTAGTCAAATCACATTTCTTCCAGAATTTCTATCACCTTAGATCAGTTTGTCTGTCTCTGTATCTATAAAAGTGGGCCATCCTATATATTATATTTCCTGAGATGTTATATTTATGATTTATTGTTCATCACTTTCCAACCAGTGAATATACCTCAAATTGTTTTTTCATTTTTCTATCAAGCGAAGTTTGTGGTGTTTTCAGTTTTGAGTTACAAATAAAGCTGCTACCAACATTCCTGTAAAATCTTTTTCTGGATATATGCTTTTATATTTCTAGGTAAATATCTAGATGAAAGTGAAAGTGAAGTTGCTCAGTCGTGTCCAACTCTTCGCGACCCCATGAACTGTAGCCTACCAGGCTCCTCCGTCCATGAGATTTTCCAGGCAAGAGTACTGGAGTGGGGTGCCATTTCCATCTCCAAATATCTAGAAAGAAATTACTAAATCATAGGATGTGTCTACATTTAACACTATAGGAAACTCTCAAACTGCTTTCCAAAGTAGTTGTACCATCTTATATTCCCACCAGCAGTAAGAGTGCTGTATTTGTTTCACATTTTCACCAGTATCAGATGCTGACATCTTTTCAATTTAGTCATCTTACTGAATGAGTAATGCTGTAACCATTTGCTTATTTTTAATTTTTTCGGAGCTTAGTTGCTTTACAATGTTGTGTTCCTTTCTATTGTACAGCAAAGCAAATCAGCTATGTGAATACATATATCCCCTCTTTTTTGGATTTTTCTCCAGTTAACACAATGCATTTAATCTGAATTCCCCCATTGAAATTGACTCCTTAACTAAATTAAGCCTTCAAACCTATTAATACGGCATCTCTCTCCCATTATTTTAGGTCTTTAGTTTCTGCAATATTTTGTTGATTTCAGTATATCTTCTTTAATAAATTCTAAATATTTCATGTTTGGTAATGCTAACGTGGGGGCTCCCCAGGTGGCATTAGTGGTAAAGAAGCTCCCTGCCAAGCAGGAGACTTAAGAGACATCTGTTCGATCCCTGGGTCTGGAAGGTCCCCTGGAGAAGCTCACGGCAACCCAGTCCAGTATTCTTGCCTAGAGATTCCCATGGACAGAAGAGCCTGGTAGGCTACGGTCCACAGGGTTGCTATGACTGAAGCAACTTAGCATGCAAGCAGTGCTACAGTAAATAGATTTTTCTCTAGCTGTTGTTCAGTTGCTAAGTCATGTCCGACTCTGCAACCCCATGGACTGCAGCAAACTAGGCTTGTCTGTCCTTGACTGTCTCCCAAAGTTTGCTCAAACTCATGTCCATTGAATCAATGATGCAACCCAACCATCTTATCCTCTGTCATTCGCCTTCTCCTCCTGCCCTCAATCTTTCCCAGCATCAGGGTCTTTTCTAGTGAGTTAGCTCTTTGCATCAGGTGACCAAAACACTGGGGTTGCAACATCAGTCCTTCCAATGAGTATTCAAGGTTGGTTTCCTTTAGGATTGACTGGCTTGATCTCCAAGCTGTCCAAGGGACTCTTCTGAGTCGTCTCCAGCACCACAATTTGAAAGCATCAGTTTTGCAGTGCTCAGCCTTCTTGATGGTCCAACACTCACATCTGTACATGACTACTGAAAATAATCATAGCTTTGACTATGTGGGCCTTTGTCAGCAGAGTGATGTCTCTGCTTTTTAATATGCTGTGCAGGTTGGTCATAGCTTTTCTTCCAAGGAGCAAGTGTCTTTTAATTTCTTGGCTACAGTCACAATCTGCAATGATTTTGGAGTCAAAGAAAATAAAAGTTGTCACCGTTTACACTTTCCCCCTATCTATTTGCCATGAGTTGATGGGACTGGATGCCATGATCTTAGCTTTTACGATTTGGATAGATAGAAACAATTAATTCTTGTATATTAACCTGTATCCTGTGACTAATATTGTTTCATAGTAATTTGTAGATTTCATGGGACTTTCTTTTTGTAAAAAATTATGTCTGTGAACAGGATAGTTTTACTTCTCTTCTTCCCAGTATTTATGCCTTCTGTTTCTTTTCCTAACTATTAACCAGATAAGACATCTAATATCATGCTAAACTAAACAGCTGTAGTTAGAATAAGCACTTACCCTGTTCCCAGTCTTAAGGGAAAGCACTCAATAATTCATTTATTTTGATGTCCCTCATAGGACTTTTAACATACTTACTGGAATAAGAAATGTCCCTTCTAATCCTAGGACACTGTGAATTTTATCATCAATTGGATCGAATCTTGTGCTTTTTTTGCATCTATGTGATAACTTTTTTTTTTTAAAGAACTTAGTTAAACTATCTGGCTCTTATATTTTACTTGTCAAGAGGTTTTTTAAAAAATATTTCATTATATATATATATTCAGATTTGTTATTTCTTCAGTTTCAGTAAATGGAACTTTTCAAATATTCATCTATTTTATCTTACATGCTAAATTTACTGGCATAATAGTTACATAATATTTCTCTCTATCCTTTCTTTCTATTCTTTTAAAGACTGTAGGATCTGTACTTAAATTTTTTGTTTCTGAAATTGGTAATTTGTCCTTTCTCTTATTTTTGTCCTAGATCTATCTTCTGAAAGGATTGTTAATTTTATTATCCTTATTGGAGAAACAACTTTTGACTTTATCAGTGTTCTTTACTGTTTTCTGTTTTCAACATCATTAATTCTATTCTTTATTATTATTATTACTTTTTATTTTGTTTTAAATTTGTTCTTCTAACTTCTGAAGGTCAAGAAATTATTTTTAATCATTTTACCTTTTCTCATAGAAAAGGTTATAAATATCCCTTTAGCTGTTTTTTGTTTTTTACAAATTTTTACTAATTTTGATGTCATATTTTGTTGCTATTCAGATAAAAGTAATCTAATATCCCTTGAGACTTTTTTTTGAGCTACTGTTATGTAAAGTGTTTGATTTAAAACACTTTGACAGTTTGTGGCCAGAGAATATACTTTGCAATATTTTCAATTTTGAAATTCATTGTCTTACAGCATAGTATAAGATATTATGCATCTTTGTAAATATTCTACTTACAGTCAAAAAGAAAGTATACTCTGTTGTTGTTTGGGATAGTGTTCTATTCATGTCACTTAGATCTAATTGGTGGATAACATTTTTTTTTCATTTTTTGTAGCTTTATTTATTTTTTTATATTTGCTCTGTCAATTGCTAAAAATGGCATTAAGATCGATGACCATGGATATCAATTTGTCTTTTTCTTCTTGTAATTGTTAAATTTTTTGCTTTATTTCTTAAAAAGCTATGTTATTAAATGAAACACATTGGTTTTTTAATCACTATGGGCGGTGTCTCTTGATGTCTGATAATATTCCTTGTCTTGAAATCACCTTTATGACATGAGTATAGCCACACCAACTTTCACACACTTATTGTTTGCACTGCATATGTTTATTAAATCTTCTGTTTTTTTACCTATATTTGGCACTAGTGGTAACGAATCCACCTGCCAATGTAGCCGACTCAAGAGACAAGGGTTTGATCTCTGCATCTGGAAGATCCCCTGGAGGGGAAAATGGCAACCCACTCCAGTACTCTTGCCTGGGAAATCCCATGGACAGAGGAGCCCGATGGGCTACTGTCCATGGGGTTGCAAAGAGTCAGGATGGGGAACACATGTAAACCCATGGATTCATGTCAGTGTATGGCAAAAACCACTACAGTATTGTAAAGTAATTAGCCTCCAACTAAAATAAATAAATTAATAATAATAATAAAAAAAAGAGTCAGTCACTGAGTGACTGAGCACACACACATCATTTTATATTTAAAATGTGTGTCTTCTAGACATCAAACGGCTGTATGTTTTAAAAATCCTGCCTGATAATCTTAGCCTTTGATTGGTGTAGTCTGTATATTTACATTGCTCTTTATTTTCCACTTGGTCCATCTGCTTTTCCATTTCTATTCTTTTCCTGCTGTCTTTTTCATAAAAAAAAAAGTTTCCCATTTTATTTTCTCTAAAGGTTTTTAACTAGACACGTTTGAAGTATTTTTAGTGGACTGCTCTAGTGATAACAGTACGCATCTTTACGTTAGCAGTCTATTTGGAGTTAAAGTGCATCACTTCACATGAATAACAGCAGCCTTGGAATAGCGTAAATCCGTGAAGCCCGACAGCACACATCCTCTGGGCTAGTTCTGTCACGGGTCAACATCACGACGCAACTACCTGACACAATGTCACAATTTTGCTGTTAACAGTTATGTTCTAAACAAGAGTGGCATTTAGTCACAGTTTTTCTAGTGTTTCTTCTTTTGCACTTTTGAATTTACTTTTTGTGTCATTTCCCTTCAGATTAAAGCATGTCCTTGAGCATATCTTGAAGCACAGTTCGCTAGTGGTGAGTCACTGTAGTTTCATTTATCACAAAATAGTTTGATTCGAATTTTGAGACTTCAACAAGTGTAAAATTCTCTTATGACATCTTTTACTTAATGTTTGAAAGATATTGTCAGTCTCCTCTGACCTTTACTGATACTAATGAAAAGTCAGCTGCCATTCATATTGCTTTTTTTCTTTCTCTATGTAAAGATATAATGTGTCTTTAAAATTTTTTATGGATGCTTTCAAGATGCATTTATTTCCTTAATGATTCTCTCACTCATTTTCTCTTGTAGATTGTCTGATATAACTACAAGTGATTTTCTTTATAACTGATTCAGCTTGTAGTAACTATAATTTGCACGTAATTCAAGAAGTTATGGATTTTGCATATATTTGACTCCTCTTATATATATATGTATATGTTTACATATGCTATAAGGGTATAGTAATATTCAGGTTTAATTATGAGAAAAACTGATGTCTACAATTCCTCATCATATATTAGATTCAGCTGTATCAATTATATTTATTTTACCAATAATAATGTTAAATATTAATGATATTAAGTTTACAAGAAACACAATGTTCTATATTAGAATTTATTTGTTGCCATAAACATTATGTAATATAAACTATTAAAATTCATCTAAAATCATATCTACAAATTTATGACAGTAATGACATACTCTTGATGGTTTTACAATGTTTGTTGAGAACAAATACATTTTGGTTATAAATGTACGAATCAGATAGCAAAAACAAACACCCAAATCCTACAAGTAAAAGAAGTTTCCGTCTATTCCTATTTTTCTGAGATTTTTAACCATGAATGGGTGTCGATTATTTTCAAATATTTTTTAAAACGTTGGTTGATAGGATCATATACTTTAGTTCATTAACCTGTTAATATGGTTGATTATATTATTGGATTTTTGATGCTGAATAAGACTTACATCCCAGGAACAAGCTCTACTTGGTCTTGGTGTATAATTCTTTTACATATTGCTGAATTGCATTTAATATTCTGTTAGAAATATTTACATCCATATTCCTGAGGGTTATTGGTCTGTAGTTTCCTTTTTTTTGCATTATCTTTAACTGCTTTGGTGTCTGAAAAATAAAACTTTCATAAAAATGAATTTTGGTAGTTCTCTCACTTCTGCTTTTTGGAATAGCTTGTGCAGAACAGTGTTAACTCCTCTTTAAGTATTTTATGGATTCTTTCAGTAAAACTATCTAAGAGTACCGAGATTTCTACTTTAGTAAGTTTGAAATTATAAATTCAATTTCCTTTATAGTTACAAGGCTATTCAAATTACCCAATATTGGTTAGTCAGTCATTTCTGTTTTTGAGAAATTAATTCCATGTTGTCAAGTTTATGTGTACACAGTTGATTATAGCATCCTCTTAATATTTTTTGATATCTGGAGCGTCTTCAGTGAAATCCCTGTTCAATGTCTGATATTGGTAATTTGTTTCTTTTTTTGCTGTTTTTGCTTTAGTAATCTTAACTGAAATTTTGCTACTCTTATGATCTTTTAAAGAAAGGGCTCTTTGTGTCATTGATTTTCGCAATTGTTTTTGTTTTCCGTTTCACTGATTTCTTCTGTTCTCTTTGTTATTTTCATCCTTCTGCTTACTTTAATTTGATGTTTTCTAAGTACTTGAGCTGGCAGCTTAGATTACTGATTTGAAATGTTCTGCTTTTAAATATATTAACTTGCTGTAAGTTTCTCTCCCAGAACTAGCTGTATCACATAATTACTGATATGTTCTATTTCATTTCTATATAGTTCACATATTTATGCTTTTTTTCTTTGAAGATTCCTCTTTGACCTATGGAGTGTTTACAAATGCAATGCCCTTTGTGACATACGGATAAACAAGACTTCCACGTTTTTGAAGCCTTTCATATAATCTTTCTGTTCTTCACTTTTAGGTTGATTTCCTTGTTGCTGAAAAGCACTTGCTTAATAATTTCAACTCTCTTACACTTTTGAGATTTGTCTTATAGCCCCAGATACAGCCGACTTTGGTACGCGTTCCTTTGGCACTTGAAAGCAACGTGCAACCTGCTGTTGTTGAATGAAGCTCCCCTTGGCTTTGAATTAGATTCCATTAGTTGATGCTGCTGCTGAGTGATCCTATATTCTTGATGATTTCCTGTCTAGCTGTTCCATTAATTTTAAGAAAAGGGGTGGTGAAATCTTCAGTATAACTGTGTATTTGCCTACTGACCCTATATTTCTTTTCATTTCTATCCGTTTTTGTTTCATTTATTTTGCAGCTCTGTGATTTGGCAATGCAAACTTAGGATTGCTGTATTCTTGGTAGTATGAACCTTTTATTATTAAATATTGCCTCCTTTGTGTAATTTTCTTTACTTTGGAGTGTATGTCATCTGATATTAATACATTCATTTGGGCCATAGTATTTTCAAATGTATCCCATTTTACAGGTTTCCTAGTGGTTGCTCTGGGCTTCATATTATATTTATACAACTTATCTCAGTCTACAAGTGCTGCCATTTTTCCAGTTTGAAACCTTACCTCCATTTATATGCCTTTAACTTTCTCTGTTCATAATACACTTGCCTTCAGTTCAGTTCAGTCACTCAGTCGTGTCTGACACTTTGCAATTCCATGGACTGCAGCATGCCAGGCTTCCCTGCCTATCACCAAATCCTGGAGTTTACTCAAACTCATGCCCATTGAGTCGGTGAAGCCATCCAGCCATCTCATCCTCTCTCGTCCCCTTTTCCTCCTGCCTTTAATCTTTCCCAGCATCAGGGTCTTTTCCCATGAGTCAATTCTTCGCAACAGGTGGCCAAGATATTGGAGTTTCAGCTTCAGCATCAGTCCTCCCAATGAATATTCAGGTCTCATTTCCTTTAGGATGGACTGGTTGGATCTCCTTGCAGTCCAAGGGACTCTCAAGAGTCTTCTCCAACACCACAGTTCAAAAGCATCAATTCTTCAGCACTCAGCTTTCTTCACCATCCAACTCTCACATCCATACATGACTAACAGAAGAACAAAAGCTTTGACTAGACAGATCTTTGTTGGCAAAGTAAAGTCTCTGCTTTTTAATATGCTATCTAGGTCATAACTTTTCTTTGAAAGAGCAAGCGTCTTTGAAATTTTCATGGTTACAGTCACCATCCGCAGTGATTTTGGAGCCCCCCAAAATAGTCTGTCACTGTTTCCATTATTTCTCCATCTATTTTCCATGAAGTGATGGCACTAGATGCCATGACCTTAGTTTTCTGAATGTTGAGTTTTAAGCCAACTTTTCCACTCTCCTCTTTCACTTCGATCAAGAGGCTCTTTAGTTCCTTTTCGCTTTCTGCCATAAGGGTGGTGTCATCTGCACATCTGAGGTTATTGCTATTTCTCCCGGCAATCTTGATTCCAGCCTGTGCTTCATCCAGTCCAGCATTTCTTGTGATGTACTGTGCATATAAGTTGAATAAGCAGAGTGACAATATACAGCCTTGACATACTCCTTTCCCAATTTGGAACCAGTCTGTTGTTCCATGTCCAGTTCTAACTGTTGCTTCTTGACCTGCATACAGATTTCTCAGGAGGCAGGTAAAACGGTCTGGTATTCCCATCTCTTGAAGAATTTTCCAGTTTGTTGTGATCCACACAGTCAAAGGCTTTGGCATAGTCAATAAAGCAGAAGTAGATGTTTTTCTGGAACTATCTCACTTTTTCAATGATCTAGTGGATACTTACCCTACATATTTTCTATATATTCTTTTAGAATCATAACAGAAAGCATTTTTTGCTTCTGCTGTCAATCATCATTTAGAAATTACACACACTAATGGTTCTGAGCCACTGTTGCAGGCTTCAAGAAAATATTTTCAACCTTCAAGAAAAAAGGAAGCTAATATGCTATATTAAGAGAGGAATAATGGGTCAAGGAAGTGAAATTTTTGAAATCAATTACAAAAAATTATGGGCAGATAGAAATACAGTTTGCACTTTGAAAACAGTGAGGATTCTGGCAAGTGTATGTTTTAATAATCATGTAACAAATTTGGAGATTAAAGAAAGGTAAAACGTGACATAAAATTTTAAAAAGACTAGTATTTATAAAGGACTTGGTTTATGAATATTTCAAAAAATCCGAAGGAAGTTTATTTCCATGTGTAAGGCAAGAAAGAAGGACAACTGAATGTACTGCTTGTCAAAAGTGGTAAAAGGTTATAATATCTTATATGTAGAAGATATTCAACAAGTATCAACTTTGATCGTCTCAATCACAGAGAAAACACCTGCAAGTAATCATGATTAAGAAGCACCTGGAACATTAAATATGCGGCCTTCATTCAATAGGATACATTTCAAAAAGAACTTTTTAATTTCATACAAAATGCCATGTAGTTCACATAACATTGTCTTAGACAGATAAGGATATTATTCTGACATGATATTTCATAATATTCATCAAATTTTCAAAACATATTATGATGTCAAATAGGTTAGCACATTAGTTTGCTTAAAGAACTGTAGTTTAAAAGACAGAGATAATAACTTGCTCTACCTTTTGTCAGTTTATCCACATAGCCTTTTTAAAGGAAAAAATTCATTCAGCATCTATTTTCCACCTGATGCAGAAGTTACATGGACAGATAAAAAAGTATTTGTTTTTAAGAAGCCCACATAGTGAAATCAAAGAAATAAATTATATTATAGTGATAAAAATATTATTCCCTGCTATTTTGAGTATGATAAAATGAACAATAAATAAACGAAATTTCTTACTGTCAAAGGCAATCCTATTGTTGAGATTAAATGTTCTTCCTCATTTAAAACTATCAATGGCTACAATGTGTGCTTGGAATTCACATATTACATTTTACAATAGGACCTCAGACTAGGTTATCATTACTATTAGCTTATGCATATAGTCAAGATATGGGGTTTTCCTTAAGAATTCCAGATGATTAAAGAATTGTTAAAGAGCTTAACTTTGGAATATCCTAATTATTCTTACTTGCTAAGAACTTTTGATTATATTCACAAGCTCAGTCACTCACATAGGCACATATACACACAATTCTATTACATTCCATTATATAAAGTTTTCTGAATAATGAAAATAAAGAACCAGAGATTTTTCTTTTTTGACAAGGTGTACAAATTTCATTTCCTACAGTATAAAATATTTATTTTCACCAGATCCATGACATTCCTGAAAAAACACTTTGCTTTACCATTACTCTTTTGCACTATATGCATATTACTAAATTGTATTTGAGTTTAAAATTTCAAGTAAGTCAAGTGATCATAAGACAGGTATAAACATATAATGTAAGCATGACATTCTAAGGAAAGAAATTTGCAGGCAAGCTTGTAGCCATGAATGTGAGATTTGGTTAGGAATGAAATCCTGAAGCATATTCTCCTGACAGGAAGAATCTATTAGCTAAGTTAAGTATTTGCAGACCTTATTCATTTCTAAATACTTTACTGGTGCCGGAAACAAGACAATTCCTGGCTCGCAAAGTAGAGCAAACCACCCTAAAACATCTGGCATACTTACACACTTTTCACTGTCAAATACATAGCACAAATGTTTATTTGACTCGGAATCTTTGCATATGAAAGTGAATATCCTCTTGTCAGTTTTGTCATCTGCACAAAATGATATTCTGTGAAGCTGGCAATTGTGCTGAACTTCCTGTGAACACAGATGAAAATAAACATAGTTGAAGAGATTTCTTTTTTCTTTTTCTGGACTACCAGCTGTGATAATAACACACAATTTATGAAACATCATCGGTCATACTCTGGTTTTATAATTACATACACCTCAACTTAAATAAAAGCATAATGAGATAAACCTCCTGACTCAGGATTTAGCTAAGTCATTTCAATAGCACTTAGAAAAACACAATGGAAAGAGGATCAGAGGTTCATGGGTTTCCTGAGCTACAAGGGATCTTCAGATACTATTACTTTCAACTGTGTAATTTTACTTAGGAGGATACTGAAGTCTAGACAGATTAATGTATTTCCAAAAGGTTACAGAATTGGCAGAGTCATGTCCGACTCTTGCGACCCAATGGACTGTAGCCTGGTAGGCTCCTCTGTCCATGGGATTCTCCAGGCAAAGATATTGGAATGGGTTTCCATTTTCTTTTCCAGGGCATCTTCTTCATCCAGTAATCAAACCTGAATCTCTTGCATTGCAGGCAGATTCTTTATTGATTGAGCAACAAAGGAATGTAACTATAGCATCTGTCACTGGATCCTTCCAAGTTCAGAGATTGACATGTTCGCTTGCTGAGATTGGGTCTATAACTCTGATTCACATTACTGATCATCAACTGACAAAAATGAGCTATAAAAGTAAATGTTAAGAGAAATTGTCTACAGCACTGCATTCTTTCCTTGCATACAAAACCAAAGGTAAGTCATCAAAGAGTTGTCTGCAAGCATGAAAATTAAAGTGAGGCTGTATACTGTATGACTGTAATGTTTAGTCACTGCTAGATAGCCTGATTCAGCCATTTCAACAGCAAGGAGGTACAAATGCTCAACTTACTAAGGCATCTGATGAAGGCATCTTTCCTGAGACTATCATTCTCCTACACTTTGCCTGACTGTCCAGTCCCTTCCTCATTGACATATTTTCTGTTTTAACAGTATTAATGCAGACTACTCTCTGAATAGCAAGACATTGTCAGGGGTTGTTACACACGTCAACTGATATCAGTGGCAAATGATGGATTGGTAAACTCTGCAGATCTATGAAAATATTTTCATAATCTGTTTAAAGGCTAGATTTCCTAGGGCTTTTAAATTTAATTAAATAGTCAGCAAGCTTGCTTAGTTGCCAAGTCGTGTCCGACTCTTTGTGACCCCAAAGATTGCAACCTGCCAGGCTCCTCTGTCCATGGGGATTCTCCAGGCAACCATACTGGGGTCAGTTGCCATGCCCTCCTCCAGGGACTCTTCCCAACCCAGGGATTGAACCTAGGCCTCTTGCATTGTAGGCAGATTCTTTCCCATTTGAGCCACCATGGAAGCCTGGTCAGTAAACATGCTACCGTATTAAAAGAAAGCATTGGTAAAATATATTTGTAAAATAATTGGGGTTGAATGTTAATCAGTTTTTTGAAACTGACTTTCATGATCTTATCAAAATTACTAAATAATAATTCTGAAGCATTATGAATAAAGAGCTATATTTATTTTCTAGGGCTCCCGTACCAAATACCACAGATTGAATGGCTTCAACAATAGAAATCTATTTTCTCACAGTTCTACAGGCTTAAAATCTAAGATTAAGGAATTGGCAGGTTTGGTTTCTGCTGAAGCCTCACCTCTTGGCTTACAGATCTCTGTCTTCTTGCTATGTTCTCACATAGCTTTCCTCTGTGTTCATACATACTCGATGCCTCTTTCTCTTATTGTAAGAATACTAGTCTTATTGAATTAAGGTCGAATTTTGATTTCATTGAACTTTAATTATCTTAAAAGCTCTATCTCCAAATACGGCCATATTGTGAGTTGGGCTTCAACATAGGAATTTTAGATGAAAATTATATTAACAACTACATATTAATGTGAATGTGGAATCAGCTCAGTTCAGTTGCTCAGTTGTGTCCAACCCTTTGTGACACCATGGACTGCAGCACACCAGGCTTCCCTGTCCATCACCAAATCCCAGAGCTTACTCTGACTCATGTCCATCGAACTGGTGATGCCATTCATCCTCTGTCATCCCCTTCTCCTCCAGCCTTCAATCTTTCCCAGCATCAGGGTCTTTTTCCATGAGTCAGTTCTTTGCATCAGGTGGCCAAAGTATTGGACTTTCAGCTTCAGCATCAGTCCTTTCAAAGAATATTCAGGACTGATATCCTTTAGAACGGACTGGTTGGATCTCCTTGCTGTCCAAGAGACTCTGAAGTCTTCTCCAATATGACAGTTCAAAAGCATCAATTCTTTGCTGCTCAGCTTTCTTTATAGTCCATATCTCAAATCCGTACATGTCTACTGGAAAAAACAGCTTTGACTAGATGGACTTTTGTTGGTAAAGTAATGTCTTTGCTTTTAAGATGCTGTCTTTTAATTTCACGGCTGCAGTCACCGTCTGCAGTGATTTTGGAGCTTCCAAAAGTAAAGTCTCTCACTATTTCCATTATTTCCTATCTATTTGCCATGAAGTGATGAGACCAGATGCCATGATTATAGTTTTCTGAATACTGAGTTTTAAGCCAACTTTTTCACTCTCCTCTTTCACTTTGATCAAGAGGCTCTTTAGTTCTTCTTCACTTTTTGCCATAAAGGTGGTGTCATCTGCATATCTGAGGTTATTGATATTTCTCCTTGCAATCTTGATTCCAGCTTGTGCTTCATCCATCCTAGCATTTCCATGATGTACTCTGTATGTAAATTAAATAAGCAGGGTGACAATATACAGCCTTTACGTACCCCCTTCCCAATTTGGGAACAGTCTGCTGTTCTATGTCCAGTTCTAACTATTGCTTCTTGATCTGTATACAGAACTCTCAGCAGGCAGGTCAGGTGGTTTGTTATTCTCATCTCTTTAAGAATATTCCATAGTTTGTTGTTATCCACACAGTCAAAGGCTTTGGCATAGTCAATAAAGCAGAAGTAGATGTTTTTTTGCAACTCTCTTGCTTTTTTGATGATTCAGCGGATGTTGGCAATTTGATCTCTGGCTCCTCTGCCTTTTCTAAATCCAGATTGAACATCTGGAAGTTCACAGTTCATGTATTGTTGAAACCTAGTTTGGAGAATTTTGAGCATTAGTTTGCATGTGAGATGAGTACAATTGTGCGGTAGTTTGAGCATTCTTTGAGATTGCCTTTCTTTGGGATTGGAATGGAAATTGACCTTTTTCAGTCCTGTGGCTCAGTTCTCCAAATTTGCTGGTATATTGAATGCAACACTTTCATGGCATCTTTTAGGATTTGAAAGAGCTCAACTGGAATTCTATCACCTCCACTAGCTTTGTGCGTAGTGATGCTTCCTAAGGCCCACTATGCATTCCAGGACATCTGACTCTAGTTGAGTGATCACACCATCGTGGTTATCTGAGTCATGGAAATCTTTTTCGTATAGTTCTGTGTATTCTTGCCACTGCTTTTTAATATCTTCTGCTTCTGTTAGGTCCATACCATTTCTGTCCTTTATTGAGCCCATCTTGGCATGAAATGTTCCCTTGGTATCTCTCATTGTCTTGAAGAGATCTCTAGTCTTTCCCATTCTATTGTTTTCCTCTATTTCTTTGCATTGATCGCTGAGAAAGGCTTTCTTATCTCTCCTTGCTATTCTTTGGAATTATGCATTCAAATGGGTATATCTTTCCTTTTCTACCTTGCCTTGTGCTTCTCTTCCTTTATCAGCTATTTTTAAGGCCTCCTCAGACTTGAGAGTCCCTTGGACTGCAAGGAAATTCAACTAGTCCATCCTAAAGGAAAGCAGTCATGAATATTCATTGGAAGGACTGATGTTGAAGCTGAAACTCCAATACTCTGGCCACCTAATGTGAAGAACTGACTCATGGGAAAACACCCTGATACTGGGGAAGATTGAAGGTGGAAGGAGAAGGGGACGACAGAGGATGAGATGGTTGGATGGCATCACCAACTCAATGGACATGAGTTTGAGTAAACTCCGGGAGTGCTAATGGACAGGGAGGCCTGGCGAGCTGCAGTCCATGGGGTCACAAAGAGTCAGACACAATTGAGCAACTGAACTGAACTCAACAGACAACCATTTTGCCTTTTTGCATTTGTTTTTCTTGGGGATGGTCTTGATCACTGCCTCCTGTACAGTGTCATGAACTTCTCTCCATAGTTCTTCAGGCACTCTGTGTATTGGATCTAATCCCTTGAATCTATCTGTTACCTCCACTGTTTAATTGTAAAGAATTTGATTTAGGTCATACCTGAATGGTCTAGTGGTTTTTCCTACTTTGGAATCGGGAAGAGATTATATTTTCATTTTCTTTCCCCATTGGATCTGTAGGGGAGATATACAAGAACCTCACATTTACAGTGTTACCATATGTTATGTGCTGAATTTTGTCCCCTCACCCAAATTTATATGTTGAAAGCTTACTTCCTCATACCTCAAAACACAACTGTATTGTGTTTCCAACTTAATTGGACATAAGGCTTGAAGGAGCTGATTAAGTTAAAATAAGGTCATTAGAGTGGTTCCTCATCCAATCTGATTTGTGTCTTTATGTTGTTGTTGTTATTCATTCCCCAAGTTGTGTCCCATTCTTTGTGGCCCCATGAACTATAGCACACTAGGGTTCCCTGTCCTTCAGTGTCTCCTAGTGTCTCAAATTCATGTCCATTGCATCAGTGATACCATCCAACCATCTCAACCTCTGTCACTCCCTTCTACTCCTGCCTTGAATCTTTCCAAGCATCAAGGTCTTTTTCAATAATTCAGCTCTTTGCATCAGGTGGCCAAAGTATTGGAGTTTCAGCTTCAGCATCAGTCCTTCCAGTGAATATTCGGTGTTGATTTCCTTAAGGATTAACTGGTTTCTCTTGCTGTCCAAGGGACTCTGAAGAATCTTCTGTAACACCACAATTCAGAAGCATTAATTCTTTGGTGCTCAGCCTTCTTTATAGTCCAATTCTCACATCTTTACATGACTACTGGAAAAACCATAGCTTTGACCATGTAGACTTTTATCAGCCAAGTGATGTCTCAGTTTTTTAATATGCTGTCTAGATGATTTTTCCAAGGAGCAAGTGTCTTTTAATTTGGTGGCTGCATTCACCATCTGCAGTGATTTTGGAGCCCCAGAAAATAAAATCTGTTACTGTTTCCACTTTTTCTCCATCTATTTGCTATTATTGATGGGACTAGATGCCATGATCTTGGTTTTTTGAATGTTATGTTTTAAGCCAGCTTATAAGAGGAGGTGACCTTATAAGAGGAAGAAATTAGACACACAGAGAGACATCAGGAGTGTGCGTGCAGACAACCATGTGGAAAGACATCAAGAGGGCTGCCATTTGCTGGCCGAGGAGAGGAGCCTCAAAGGGAACCAGGCACGCTGCTCTCAGTCTCCTCATGGACTTCCAGCCTCCAGAACTTTGAGAAATAAGCTTCTATTGTTGGAGCCACCAGGTCTGTGGTATTTTATTATGACAGTCATAGTAAACTAATACACACTGATTCTGTCTACAGGCAATAAGGGTCGGTCAGGACACTTTAATGAACATCATACAGCTTTCGGCTTCTTTCATACTCCGTGAACCAAACTTAAATGCATCTCTTTCAAAGCATATGAAGAAAAATTCCTAAACACAAGACCAAATACCATTGAATACACTCAATATAGACTGTTACATCCCAGACACAGGCCGAAGAACAGACCACTCAGAAAGCAAATCCAAACATTGTTTTTCCCCCTATAAATCCTATAGAGTTTTGAACTGTCATTAACGGAGAACTAGGCAGTTCCAGTGGGTGAGTGCGTGCATGCTCAGACGTGTCCGACTCTTTGCAACTCCATGGACTTCGGCCCGCCTGGTCCTCTGTTTGTGAGATTTTACTGGCATGAATACTGGAGTAGGTTACCATTTTCTACTCTAGGCAACTTCCTGACCCAGAGATCGAACCCACATCTGTACTTTCTGCATTGCAGATGGATGCTGTACTGCTGAGCCACTGGGTAACATATTTTAAACAGTCATTAAAGTAGGAGTGTGATTGCAATTAATGAAAGAGTAGGATGCTTCTGATGATCAGAAATAAGCCTTACCTTTGTTTTGGGTTCTAGAATTTTTACTCCATAAATTGAGATTTGCAACTCAACTTTGGGAATTTTCTGGCCTTCAGATTTCTTGATATGTCTTGCAAACTACAAATGAAAATTTATTCATAAAACTGTAATTTTGTCTATGGAAAATGAACACAAACGTATATTTAGAGTTCACATTCAATGCTGAAATTTCATTAAGTAAATTATTGCCTATTGCCCATTATATTTTTATAAACCCCACACAGCCTCCAGATATTTAGAAATCACAGTGATCTACCATTACTATCATTAAAGTCAGACTGATTCTCAATTACTTTAAAAACATTTAATATACTTCTTTCATGATATTTCAAAAATTATATTCATATCAAACAGAATTTGTGTGAAAATAAGCAGAGATATGTTTTTCTGTGGATTTTTTGTTTTTAATGACTTTAGGAAACTTGCAGTCCAGATCTTTGCATTTCCAGATACTTACCTTGTTTGGTATACTCTCCTACCTAATGAAATCAATGAATGAAAAGAGACAGATTACCATATTCAAACTGACATAATTATCCCAGCTAAAATACTCAGAACTAGACTCATTCTAGAAATATTTAAAGGTACTGGTTTTATCTGGCAATGCTACTCTCCCAACTTTCCATCTCTCCTCCCTCCCCTACCTCTATCTTTCTTTTCAAGAAACAGAAAATAACTATTGAAAAAAATTGTATTTATTAACCCCTCTTACAGGGCTTCAGAAAGTTATTTCCTAGTATAATATATATATATATATATATATATATATATATATATATATATAT
>ML660200.1:63413819-63481049 GCA_007570785.1 Antilocapra americana | reverse complement strand
ATATATATATATATATATATATATATATATATATATATATATATGGATATAGCATATGGATCACCCTAACCTGATTGAAAATAGATTATATGTAAGGCAACGTGGAGTTTTGGTCATCTTTTGTGTGTCATATTTATTTACATTGTGTATTTCTTTTGAATTTAGGACAGATGTAAATACATGTGGTATACTTCAGTCCCAGAACAGAGAGTGGTTAAAGGCCTCTTTCTCTTTTCATGGCTTTGTACTGCCATGGAGAATAATACAATTAATGCATATAAGGATGCCTTGAAGTGTCTGCCTTGATATCCAGGGTAGGGTGGGTGGGTGGAGGAGTTCCATTTGTTTTCTTTCATTTTGGATGGTATAATTTTTTAGTTTGCTCTCTGTCCTGTCTTATAAATATAGGCAGTTTTTTCCCTCAGTATTAAGCAGGCTTACATTCTGTACATAAATGTGACTAATTCATCCCAGGGATTTTTTTTTTTTTTTTTTGTCTTTAAGAAACTTATTTTTCTTCAGTGCAAACCTTTACAAATTATCCCAAAGAAAGTGGATTAATTTGTTTCTTTTCCCTTCATAACCTTCTTCCTGTATTGCTATCATCAAAACAATTTGGGGGTTTTCGCATATGGAGGCTGACAACATAAATCAGCTGCTTTGCATCCATGTGAATGCATCTGAACAAAGCCAGCCCCATCGCTGGCCGCCGCGGAAGCAGTCTAAACTGGCTTCTGGGTGCTGCTCTTTTCCAGAAACAGACAATGAGCAATCGCTCCTGAAGCCTTTTTCACATCGGAACACAGCTGTTCCTCTGACCTCTTTTAGTTTCCAAAAGCCCATCACAAAACAAACACTAATACTAAACTTATCTCCTATGCCTTTTCTGTCAGAAAGAAAAGAAAGGAAGAAAGAAGGGGGAAATCTGAACAAGGGGAAGAAGCAGGGGCTACAAGCAGAGAAAATAAAGAGGGGAGTGAGGAGGGAGGGAGAGGGAAACAAGAGAACGAGACAGAAAGAGAAAACTAAACATAAAATATCTGATCTGTGGCTTATGAAACCTTTTCCTTTGCTTCATATCAAGGTGAAGTGATTGTGCTCAAAGAAGATTCGGAGATCATCCAATCTGATCAGCCCATTTCAAAGATGAGAAAATAAGTCTCAGGGAAGTTACTTTGGTCATAAAATAGGTCAGCCTTAACTGTTTCACAGACCTTGAGAAACATTGAAGCTGAAGGATATATTTGTTCAATCTGTATTTTAAACAGTGTAATATTCTCATTCCTGCTTTTAAAAGATAACTTTATCCTATAGCTTGCATGATCCCTCTGAGTCATTTCCTACTTGCAGATCTCTGAACTGCATTCCCAAATACTTGTAATTTATATTTTGAAGATATATTCATGCTTATATTGTATTCTTTTCTTGCCCTATCTACTAATGCTTAAAAAGCCTTTCTGAAATTTTTTTTTCCCCTAATCTTTGTCTCAGTGAATATATTTTTTGGTAATCTAGACACAGTGATCTACTAGTAAAACTTCAATATAATAATCAAATAGCAATGTTCAAAGGGAGTAAAGCCTAAGAATTCTGGAGGCTATCTGGATACAACAAACAAACAAACAAAAACAAGCTTTTATCACCACAAAATGATGAAGTATTACTAGAAGTACTGTATAAAGTACTACATTAAGTACTACATAAAATGTATGCCACTGGCAAATAGAACAGCTAAAGAAAATTTAAAGAGAGCACTACTGAGTTTCAGTAGCATCCTTATAACAATTTCTATTCATTTCTCATAGGACTTAAAAAAGTGAAATCTAACTATATTATTAATGTAAAACACATTTTAAGCAATTAAAATTAATGAATTAATTCCAATCCTCTTTGTGGTTCTTATAAATTGTTGACTTAATTAAAAGTTTTGATAATCTCACAGGGAAATCAGTTATGTGTGTATGTTTTAACAATTAAAATAAGCTCTAATCATTTCATTAATTAAATAACCGATTATAAAAACAAGAACCATTTGCAGAGGCTACAGAAAGAGCATGATGTCAAGTGGAGAAACTGATGGGCCTCGATTTAACAGAGCTTTTTATTAACTTCCAAGTCCACATGCCTTCATGTAATTTTAAGCTAGCTCTGCTTGGTGAGGGGGTCTGTCCTCTAAAACTGGGGTCCAGGAATGCTGCTCCCTGGTTATCTCCCAAAGAATCCAAGTTTTGGCCTTGCATACCAAAATTCATCCACATGTAAACATCACAAACAGATTGTTTATGGAACCTCTGACATTGTTTATGAGACTGCTGACATCTGCAGTAGTTGTATTAAAAATAAATAAATCACTATTAAAAGTAAAATTCCTAAAATTAACTTTGGTACTAAAAATAAGAAGTTGAAAGGGTTTTTTAATTATTACTTTTTGAAAATTTTGGCATTTTCTGTAATCATAGACTAAAACATGATTAAGAGATGGAAATTGTTGAATGTGATTGAGAAATAGAAAACATGTTGTTTTGCCATATATAGAATTTTTGAAAGTAAAGACTTATAAAAATTATGAAATTAAAGAAAACTTGATAAATTGTAATTTCTCCACAAAACAACAGAAAAATAGTACCCAATAAAATAAAGTTTTAAAATTTTTCTTGAGAAATAATTAAGCATAAATAATCATAGAAGCATAAAAATACATTATTGAAAATCATGGAAGTTTTCTATCATTTTGTATTAGCCTTAAATTTAGAGTATTTCTTTGAATGTCAGAAGCTAATAGATTAATATTGCAAACATCTGAAAAAGTATCAAGTTTAAAGAAAATGTTACCTTGTGGGGAAAATAAAATCAAATACTGAAATATAGTGAAAAAGAAAGTACACAGAATACACATGTTTAAGAAAAATAAGCAGTAAATTAAAATTAGATGTGTGTACCCCAAACCCAGTTAATAAGCAAATTGGTCTTTTTTTTTTTTAAAGTGGAACCATAGCACCATCTTCTGGCTGTCTTTACATAATGACAGAATTAAAGAGGAGCCGGCATCTAAGTTCTTAAATATAAATACTCTTATATACTTTCAGGTGTAGCATCTGACCTTTGACACAACCAAACAAAAAAATTAAGATAGAAGTGAAAAAGCCACATTTTTTTTATTATTTTAATTATTTCATGAGTAATTACCTTTATAAATACTTTCCTGATCTACAAACATTTGGCAATCAACAGACTAAAGACTGTTTATAAGATTAAGTATTCTGAAAGGTACTTGACAGAGAAAAGCTATTATCAACTGAGTATACATTTTTTAAACTACACTGCCTGATTTTTATCTTATTGTAAATCACATTCCTTTATTAACAGAGTACATTTCCAAACATGAAACTACATAAAAACTAAATACAAAGTTTCACAAAAACACATAAAAACTAGCCTTTTTTAGAAGACATTTCATCTCAAATATCTTTTTATATGTTACTCACTACATAACTACATAATGGAATACTTTGGGGTTTGGATTTGGGTTCATTTCATAAAGGACCTCCTAGGACAAAGAAACATTAAGTGTAAATATCATTATTCTTTTACAAACATTCTGATTATAGTGAAGTTGGACTCATGTCCAACGTGCACAACATTTTGAACATTTAGATGGAATATTATTCTAAATGTTGTCCATAAATTGTGAGACCTTGTAAAGCCTGTTTTAGGGCTTAAAAGTAGTTGCCAAACAAGCACACATACATTTATGTCTAGTGAAGGTCACTCAGTTGTGTCCAACTCTTTGCAACCCCATAGACTATACACTCCATGGAGTTTTCCAGGCTAGGATACTGGAGTGGGTATCCTTTCCCTTCTCCAGGTGATCTTCCCAACCCAGGGATCAACCCAGGTCTCCCACATTGCAGGCGGATTCTTTACCAGCTCAGCCACAAGGGAAGTCTAATTGTTTTTGGTCTAATGAATTGTTAGAAGTAGTGATTGGCTTGTCCCCCTTTTTTTCCAAATGGGAGTGATATCACTTTGGAAGCTTTTAGTATATGTCTTTAAAAACAGGAAAAATATAAAATACTTTAAAAATATAAAAATTATTCAAAATAAATGGATAAAAATTATCTACTTTTATTTATTTACCCAGAAAACAAGCCAACTCACTTCAATTTTTTTCTCAATTTAAACACTCAGTAAATTCCACCTGATATGACATTCTCAAAGCAAAGTAATAAATTTTAATGTCTGTGGCTTTGCCTGGTGCAGAGGCCTACCCATCCTATAGAATAACTGGATAATCACAAAACTAAATAAAGTTAGAGGAGGGTTGTTTCTCAAAAAAATTCTGAGAACAACCAGCGAGAATAACAAAAAAGTGTGTTAACAAAATAGTGTTATGTTAAATTTTCTCAATGTGATAAACATGAGAATTCTGCTGAAGGAGTTTTTGAATCTTAGTATCTCAGAGGAAACAATGTCTTTGGGGATGGAACACAATCAGAAAAACATGCAAAGGATACATGGCAATTATGTAAGATTTTCTCAGGAAATTTGCTGATTACGAGCATGTGGAGCTGCTTACTGTTCTTCTCTGCTTTTATTTTCCCCAGTTCCCTGAGTCTGCTCACGGATACAGCCAGACCCTTGTGGGTCTGTCCATTAGTATGTCTTTAACATACAGTGTCACTGCAAAATGCTGCTTTGGAATGAACTTTACTTCTACATTTTCAACTGGTGGGTTCGATACTCTAACTATAGGAGATGGCTGTCTTTGAGTTAGGGCATGAGTCCACATTGCCCAAGCAAAGTAAAGGCAAGCTACAGAATGCCAACACTGATGAAATATTGCTGTTACATTTTTGTTGTTGTTGAGTATAAAAATTTACACCTTAAGAAACCATGAAGACTGTGCCACATTCAGAAAAATAATTGTGTCTACCTAGTTAACATCAAATATGTTTCCTTGATCTAGTGGTATTCATTCAACAGCATATTTTTATGAAGACTTATCTGCTATTCAGAGCTATTCATCCTTTGAATTTCCATCAATCTACTGATGATTGAAGGTAAGTTCAGTAAATGAGACACTTACTTCGAGGGCTTGCTTACCTTTAGTTTCCTTACAGCATCTCTCACAACTTCTGTTCCTTTGGGCTGCTCTACTTCTGTGCTGCCAAGAAACTGAAAATGGTCTCTGTGAGACAGGCTTTACTACATCATATATCATTAAACCATTTTGAAATATATCATGGAATAATAGAATGATGTGACAGTAATTCAAATACAAATCCAACACAGAGGAGTTAATAATTTATATTATTTTACATTATATGAAAATATTAACACTTAACTTAGTTATATATAATTCTGTTATTCTAAGACTTCTTAAAATTACCCTTTTCCCAAATAATTTGCTAGCAGATTTTTAATGGAAAGAAAATTAAACTTATTCTGTTGGGTCCAAAGAAATAAAGTTGATCTCAAATTTAAAATTTAAAACATGAACAATTGAAAAATTGTTACCTGAAAATTTAAAGTATATACATTTTTTTCATGTTGTAAAAATATATATTAAATATTTAATGTGGTTTAATGAAGTTTATAATGTAAATCAACATTCTTTTTGTTTTCCAATTAGCATATAACATTTAAAAACATACATTTTTAATATATAGTATTCATCAAAACCGTTAACTAAAGTACATTAAAAAAGAAAATACATGCCCTAGAATTTTAAAGGATCGCTAGAGGTTTTTAGTTAAAACCTAACCTATCCTCCCCCAAAGAAAAAAGTTTTATAATAATTACCACATTATAATGGAGCAATACAATACCTCCTAAACAGAAGACCAATATCGTGAAGCATTCAAGAAAAATTAGAATTGACATGTGGATATTTCATTCTACAGAATATTTTTAAATAAATAGCAAATAATCATTATATTCATTAGACATATATAATTTTCCAAAGACTTCTTCTCTTGTCACATACTACCAGTCATAACACCCAAGTGAGCTATGAATTCATCAGTTCTTAAACAAACAGACATATGCATGCATATGTATACGTGTGGGTGCTAAGTCACTCAGTCATGTCCGACTCTCTGCAATCTTATGGACTGTAGCCTGCCAGGCTCCTCTGTCCATGGGATTTCTCCAGGCAAGAATACTGGAGTGGGTTGCCATGCCCTTCTCCAGTATGTGTATATACTTTACACCAAAAAATTAAGTAGAATCTTTTTCATGTGTTAACTCACAGAATGGAAAGGAACAAAATAGCAATATCAAAGTGTCTTTTAAAATCACATGTGATTCCTTCTTTCATTCTTGAAAAAATAACAATAACTAAAGAAATTAGACTTCTGTTTTTTAAACTGGGCTCTATGTATTACCTTCATGAGAATTACCTAGGAAGCAGGTTAAAATATAACACTGCAGATTCTTTGGTTTAATAAGGGTAGGCCTAGGGAATTATATTTCTAAAACTATCACAGGTGATTTCTTATACTAAATATCTAAGGAATAGACTTAGAAAATAGTAACATGTCAGGAGAATAGTGGAAGGTTGATAGAAAAGCTGAGATGAAAATATTAGGAGATAACTGCTGATCCCCTTTCTGATGGGCTCATGGAAAGAAAGTGAAGCTCAGAAGCATTAAGGCAAAAACATTTCAGTTTTCAGATTCTATAAGATAAAAGAGTTTCTTTTTCTAATATGTTTACACTATGTCAAAAAAAACTGCTACTAGGCCTAGATGTAATATCATCAAGCACTATGTCTGCCCCAAAGTGATCTCAAGTTGGTTGACCAGACCTGCAAAAAAGACCAAAATAAGTGAAGAAATTCTCAGCTAAAAAGGAATTGAAAAGTTGCCACTAAGATATGGAAGACAACCAAATTGATTCCTGACACCAATGGAGCCATCATATTTTCTTCTGTTTCAGGTCAGTGTACTCAGCTTTGTCTGTATGCTATAATTACATGGGAGCTTTAAACAGACCAGGGCCTGGGACTCGGATTTAATTAGCTGGGGGAGGAGTTAGGGCACCTGTGTCTGTTAAAGCTCCCCAGGGGATTTTAACGTGCCACCAGATTTGAAAAGCACTGTTTTAGATCATCCAGAAAGGATAAAGGGTCTAAGTAACAGGAGCGGAGCTAACACGATAGAAGCTGTTTAGTTCTGAGAAATCTATGGTGTAAACTGTTCTCAACATCTCTGTATTTATCAAATCACTGGGAGATTCCCCATCAGTGGTTGGTCTAGCGTTAACAGAACTGGGAGGTGAAAGCAAACTCTTTATAGATAAGTGATTATTGAACTACAAGAAGTGTCTGTTGTGTCTATAACAGAGTGTAAGAATCTGGAAATATTTATGGAAAAATATTCCTTACTTTGGCAGCAATGCCATGAGTCATAAGTGTTATATGTAAATAGGTCCATATGGGAAAATGATGGAAGAACTCCAAGTACATTCTAAATGAATCAACCTCTTGTGGTGCTCCAGGAACCTTTTAATATGTTTCTTTCACATTGGTTTTAATTAAGTCATCTGAGTAATGAAACAGGGTGAAGCCCTCAAAGACTGTGGGAACTAAACTTAAAAGACATCTGATATGGAGCTTGCCACTTAACCCTTTTGTTCTGTGTAATGTTGGATGCGCTGAATGGGAACAAGTTTAAAACTGAAAAGCAGATTATTCCTCATAACAGCTTAAGTTAAAAAGGTCATAATGCTTCCTCTGATTAAAGTTTGTATTTGTATGCATTCCATGTCTATATAAAATGTTTACAAGACTCCTGAATGTGATGTAGCATGCTGGATGGAATAAACCGTAGGCTTAGAATTTGAAAATGTTAGAAAAGTCACTATTCGTGAAAAGTAAGAATAACTGTGCTCTTCCTTCCTTACAAAATTGCTCTGAAGACCAATTGCAATAAGAGATGAGAGGAAAAAACAACAACAACCTTGTAAACTGCAAAATGCATTATAATAATGAGGGATGGCCACTTCTTAATTTACTGATTCTTTGGAGATGAAACTAGAATTTAGTGGATGTTGGTGCCTGCTTGCTCAGCTTTCCTTGGATCTTCTTCATCAGCACTGGGATGCATCCTCCAGCTTCCCCATGCTTTGCTGGTAAGGGCTCGCAACAAGAATTTCAGAGGATTCCCTTTGGTCAGTGAAGTTACTATGCCAGTACTGAGAGCTATAAACTCCTGGGAGTTTTCTGCTATCGATTCTTTAACCAATGACTGGTGCAGAAGTACAGAGGGCCGGCCCCTTTGCTGGGAAGTGGGGCAAACTCTAAGGTGTAACATCATGATGCAGAGCTTTCCTCAGAATCAGGCTGCAGCTGGGGACTCAATTGATTTCCTCCCCTTATCTGTCTGCCTTCCCATGTCCTTGCTGGCTGTTCCTGGAAACACTTCCTTAATAATCTACTTCCTCCCAAATCTTAACCTCAGGTGCTAATTCTGGGAGGAACTGCTTAAATGCTTACATTCAGGAACACACACCCTAGCACACTAACCCACAAACAACCGAAATACTCTAGTCATAAGTGCTCTCAAAAGGCTTGTACGCAATACAGGTTAGAGGAAGGACTTTAGTTTGTATTTTCCCACTCTACCTGGTATCTGAAGGGTGAAGGAAAAGAAGGAACTGAACAAGCCATGGCCAACGGGTTAATTCATCCCATCTCGATCAAGCTGTTAACTAGCAAGAGTGCCAAGGCCAGGGAGTTGTGGATTGCAAGATTGCATCACTGCAATGAGTGCCAACACATATGCCAACACAAGTACATCAGGCTCATCATCAACACACTAGAGACAGAGGAAAGACTGTAAAAAGATCCCAGAGAGAAACAAAAATCCCACAAAGGCCAGGAGTATGCCATCAGACTTCACATCAGCAATAATGGATGAAAAATAACTTCAAATTCTAAGGAGAGGGGAAAAAAAATAGATTTGGGGCAAGATTACAGATTATCAGGATGGGGAAAAATATGTATTAAGATGGACTAAAAATTTAAATTCCCATGTCCCAGTTCTCCATAGGAAAGAGGAAAGTATGTAAAATACAGCAAAGGAAGAAACACAACCCAGGAATCAAGGGAGGATGACAACCATTACAGACGTGACAAACTGAGGCACAATCGTTAAGCTGTTTATCCAGAAACAAAGAAGAAAATACGAGTTGAAATTAGTTGTCTCAGTGAGTGACACCTGGGGAAAGAGCTGGGTAATATTTTGCTGTTTCATTACAAATCTTGGGGAAATATTTAAAATGGACGTAGATAACGCTGATAAATGCTTCCCTGGTGGCTCAGTGGTAAAGAGTCTGCCTGCCAGTGCAGGAGACACAAATACGATCCTTGCGTCAGGAAGATCCCTTGGAGAAGGAAATGGCAACCCACTCTAGTATTCTTGCCTGGGAAATCCCATGGAGAGTGGGCTACAGTCCATGGGGTTGCAAAAGAGTTGGACAAGACTTAGTGACTAAACAACAACAAACTTTGATAAAATAAAAATTGAATTAACCCCCAAATAATAACAAGTTAATGTTAAACATACTCATTTATTCCTTAAAAAAAAAAAAGTATTTACGATGAGTCAGTTCAGTTCAGTTCAGTCACTCAGTTGTGTTCGACTCTTTCCAACCAGATGAATCGCAACACACCAGGCCTCCCTGTCCATCACCAACTTCTGGAGTCTACTCAAACCCATTCCATCGAGGCAGTGATGCCATCCAGCCATCTCATCCTCTGTCTTCCCTTCTCCTCCTGCCCCCAATCATTCCCAGCATCAGGGTCTTCGTCAGTGAGCCAACTCTTCACATGAGGTGGCCAAAGTATTGGAGTTTCAGCTTCAACATCAGTCTTTCCAATGAACGCCCAGGACTGATCTCTTTAGGATGGACTTGTTGGATGTCCTTGCAGTCTAAGGGACTCTCAAGAGTCTTCTCAACACCACAGTTCAAAAGCATCAATTCTTTGGTGCTCAGCTTTCTTTATAATCCAAATCTCATATCCATACATCACTACTGGAAAAACCATAGCCTTGACTAGACGGACCTTTGTTGGCAAAGTAACGTCTCTGCTTTTAAATATGCTACCTAGGTTTGTCATAACTTTGCTTCCAAGGAGTAACCGTCTTTTAATTTCATGGCTGCAATCACCATCTGCAGTGATTTTGAAGCCCCCTAAAATAAAGTCTGACACTGTTTCCACTATTCCACTAGTCTGACATCTATTTGCCATGAAGTGATAGGAACAGATGCCATGATCTTAGTTTTCTGAATGTTGAGTTTTAAGCCAACTTTTTCACTCTCCTCTTTCACTTTCATCAAGAGGCTCTTTAGTTCCTCTTCACTTTCTGCCATAAGGGTAGTGTCGTCTGCATATCTGAGGTTATTGGTATTTCTCCTGGCAATCTTGATTCCAGCTTGTGCTTCTTCCAGCCCAGTTTCTCATGATGTACTCTGCATATAAGTTAAATAAGCAGGGTGACAATATACAGCCTAGACATACACCTTTTCCTATTTGGAACCAGTCTGTTGTTTCATGTCCAGTTCTAACTGTTGCTTACTGACCTGCATTCAGGTTTCTCAAGAGACAGGTCAGATGGTCTGGTATTCCCATCTCTTTCATAATTTTCCACAGTTTATTGTGATCCACACAGTCAAAGGCTTTGGCATAGTCAATAAATTAGAAATAGATGTTTTTCTGGAACTCTCTTGCTTTTTTGATGATCCATTGGATGTTGGCGATTTGATCTCTGGTTCCTCTGCCTTTTCTAAATCCAGCTTGAACATCTGGAAGTGCACGGTTCACGTATTGCTGAAGCCTGGCTTGGAGAATTTTCAGCATTACTTTGCTAGTGTGTGAGATGAGTGCAATTGTGTGGTAGCTTGAGCATTCTTTGGCATTGCTTTTTTTGGGGATTGAAATGAAAACTGACATTTTCCAGTCCTGTGGCCCCTGCTGAGTTTTGCAAATTTGCTGGCATATTGAGTGCAGCACTTTCACAACATCATCTTTCAGGATTTGAAATAGCTCAACTGGAATTCCATCACCTCCACTAGCTTTGTTCATAGTGATGCTTTCTAAGGCTCACTTGACTTCACATTCCAGGATGTCTGGCTCTAGCTGAGTGATCACATCATTGTGATTATCTGGGTTGTGAAGATCTTTTTTGTACAGTTCTTCTGTGTATTCTTGCTATCTATTCTTAATATCTTCTGCTTCTGTTAGGTCCATACCATTTTTGTCCTTTATCGAGCCCATCTTTGCAAGAAATGTTCCCTTGGTATCTCTCATTCTCTTGAAGAGATCATCTAGTCTTTCCCATTCTGTTGTTTTCCACTATTTCTTTGCATTGATCGCTGAGGAAGGCTTTCTTATCTCTCCTGGTTATTCTTTGGAACTCTGCATTCAAATGGGTGTATCTTTCCTTTTCTCCTTTGCTTTTTGCTTCTTCACTTTTCAGAGCTATTTGGAAGGCCTTCTCAGACAGCCATTTTGCTTTTTTTTGCATTTCTTTTCCATGGGGATGGTCTTAATCCCTGCCTTCTGTACAACGTCAGGAGCCTCCGTCCAAAGTTCATCAGGCACTCGGTCTATCAGATCCAATCCCTCAAATCTATTTTTCTTTTCCACTGTATAATCATAAGGGATTTGATTTAGGTCATATCTGAATGGTCTAGTGGTTTTCCCTACTTTCTTCAATTTAAGTCTGAATTTGGCAATAAGGAGTTCATCATCTGAGCCGCAGTCAGCTCCTGGTCTTGTTTTTGCAGACTGTATAGAGCTTCTCCATCTTTGCCTGCAACAAATATAATCAATCTGATTTCAGTGTCAACCATCTGGCGATGTCCATATGTAGAGTCTTCTCTTGTGTTGTTAAAAGAGGGTGTTTGCTATGACCAGTGTGTTCTCTTGGCAAAACTCTATTAGCCTTTGCCCTGCTTCATTCTGTACTCCAAGGCCAAATTTGCCTGTTACTACAGGTGTTTCTTGACTTCCTACTTTTGCATTCTAGTCCCCAATAATGAAAAGGACATCTTTTGGGGTTTAAAAAACACAAAAAGAAATGAATGACTATACTGAATGTCACATCTAATGTGTCACTAACACATCTTTTTGGTGTTAGTTCTAAAAGATCTTGTAGGTCTTCATAGAACCATTCAACTTCAACTTCTTCAGCATTATGGTTGGGGCCTAGGCTTGGATTACTGTGATATTGAATGGTTTGCTTTGGAAATGAACAGAGATCATTCTGTCATTTTTGAGACTGCATTCAAGTACTGCATTTCAGACTCTTTTGTTGACTATGATGGCTACTCCAATTCTTCTAAGGGATTCCTGCCCACAGTAGTAGATATAATGGTCATCTGAGTTAAATTCACCCATTCCAGTCCATCTTAGTTCGCTGATTCCTAGAATGTCGACATTCACTCTTGCCATCTCCTGTTTGGTCATTTCCAATTTTCCTTGATTTATGGACCTACCATTCCAGGTTCCTATGCAATATTGCTCTTTACAACATCGGACCTTGCTTCTATCACCAGTCACATCCACAACTGGGTATTGTTTTGGTTTGGCTCCATCCCTTCTGGAGTTGTTTCTCCACTGATCTCCAGTAACATATTGGGCACCTACCGATCTGGAGAGTTCCTCTTTCAGTGTCCTATCTTTTTACCTTTTTATATTATTCAAGGGGTTCTCAAGGCAAGAATACTGAAGTGGTTAGCCATTCCCTTCTCCAGTGGACCACATTCTGTCAGGCTTCTCCACCATGACCCTTCTGTCTTGGGTAGCCCCACATGGCATGGCTTAGTTTCACTGAGTTAGACAAGCTGTGATCCATGTGATCAGATTGGCTAGTTGTCTGTGATTATGGTTTCAGTGTGTCTGTCCTCTGATGCCCTCTCAGAACACCTACTGTTCTACTTGGGTTTCTCTTACCTTGGATGAGGGGTATCTCCTCATAGCTGAGAGGAGCTACCACATGCCTGAGGTCAGGGGCAGCGGCTAAGAGGAGCAACCCCAGGTCCAAGGAGTGGCGGCTGCATGGGCGCAGGAGGGCCGAGAGGAGCTACTATGAGTCAAGCATTTGCTAATTGTTGGATAATATAACAGGTGAAAGACGTCCCTGTTTTAGTGTAATTTACATCCCAGTGAGCATACTTGTGTGTGTATGTATACAGGTATGTATATATGAATGTATCTATATATTTCTATATTTCTATCTAGATCACAAACAGATTCCTAATACATCTTAGATTGTAAAAGTAAAAATAACACAAATAATAACGTAGGGCAGAATATAATATTTAAGACTGAATGATCAGAAAAGTTCCCTCTAAAAAAAGTGACAATTTAACAGACACCTAAATGAAAGGAAGAAATGAAACATACAGTCAAACACATTGAGTTTAAGTTTCTCTGAGGTGTCAGCTAAAGAAGCAGACTCAACAGCTGGGTATCCAAAGTGGAGCTTGGGGAAGGAGTACTCTGGGTAAAAGGTATGGATTAAGGAGACTCTGGAACTGAGGTTCCAGTGGAAGGACAGAGAAGGGCCAGAACTATGGCTTCCCCAGGTAGCCGCCATGCTGCAGAGGGAGATGAGCGAGAACGTTGCCAACAGAGATAAATATTGGGGGAAAAGGCAAGGAGAATCAAGCTGTGTGTGCTTAGGCACTTAGTCGTGTCCGACTCTTTGTGACCCCATAGACCATAGCCTGCCAGACTCCTCTGTCCATGGGATTCTCCAGGCAAGAATACCGCAGTGGGTTGCCATGCCCCCCTCCAGGAGATCTTCCCAACCCAGGGATCAAACCCAGGCCTCCGACATCGCAGGCAGATTCTTTACTGATCAAGAAAGTTAGATCCTTAATATTAGTAATTAAGGTTGTCAGATCAGCAAATAAAATTATAGGATGCTGCTGTTGCTGGGAATATAAAATGTTACAGCCACTCTGGAATATAGTTTGATAGTTTCTCTGAAGACTAGCAGGAACTTATCATAAGACACAGCAACTGCACCTTTTGGTACTTATACCAAAGAGATGACAAGTTATATATATATATATTTTTTGCATTTTAATTTTTATTTATTTATTTAAATTTTCTTTACTTTATTGTGTTGGTTTTGCCATACATTGACATGAATCCACCATGGGTATACATATGCTCCCTCTCCAGAACCCCCCACCCTCCTCCCTCCCGATTCCCTCCCCCTGGGTCATCTCAGTGCACCAGCACCGAGAATCAAACCTGGGCTGGTGATTGGTTTCACATATGATAATTAACATGTTTCAATGCCATTCTCCCATATCATCCCACCCTTGCCCTCTTCCACATAGTCCACGAGTCTGTTCTATACATCTGCGTTTCTTTTGCTGTCTCACATGCAGGGTTCTCGTTACCATCTTTCTAAATTCCATATATATGTGTTAGTATACTGTATTTTTGTTTTTCCTTCTGGCTTACTTCACTCTGGATAATAGGCTCCAGTTCCGTCCACCTGAGTAGAACTGATTCAAATGAATTTTTTTTTAATGCTGAGTAATACTCCATTGTGTATATGTACCACCGCTTTCTTATCCATTCGTCAGTTGATGGGCATCTAGGTTGCTTCCATGTCCTAGCTATTGTAAACAATGCGGCGATGAACACTGGGGTACATGTGTCTCTTTCAATTCTGGTTTCCTCGGTGTGAATGCCCAGCAGTGGGATTTCTGGGTCATATGGCAGGTCTATTTGCAGTTTTTTAAGGAATCTCCACACTGTTTTCCATAGTGGCTGTACTAGTTTGCATTCCCACCAACAGTGTAAGAGGGTTCCCTTTTCTCCACATCCTCTCCAGCATTTATTGCTCGTAATCTCTTTAACAAGTGGTGCTGGGAAAACTGGACAGCCACTTGTAAAAGAATGAAACTAGAACACTTTCTAACACCAAACACAAAAATAAACTCAAAATGGGTCAAAGATCTAATCATAAGACCAGAAACTATAAAACTCCTAGAGGATAACATAGGCAAAACACTCTCCGACATAAACCAAAGCAGGATCCTCTATGACCCACCTCCCAGAATATTGGAAATAAAAGCACGAATAAACAAATGGGACCTAATTAAAATTAAAAGCTTCTGCACAACAAAGGAAACTATAAGCCAGGTGAAAAGGCAGCCTTCAGAATGGGAGAAAATAATAGCGAATGAAGCAATGGACAAACAATCAATCTCAAAAATATACAAGCAACTCCTGCAGCTCCATTCTAGAAAAATAAATGACCCAATCAAAAAGTGGGCCAAAGAACTTAACAGACATTTCTCCAAAGAAGACATAAAAATGGCTAACAAACACATGAAAAGATGCTCAACATCACTCACTATCAGAGAAATGCAAATCAAAACCACAATGAGGTACCACTTTACACCAGTCAGAATGGCTGCCATCCAAAAGACAAGTTATATTCTTGTAAATATTTTTGAAATGATATTCATGATCGACTTGTTTGTAGAAGTCAAATGTCAGAAACAACCCAAATATCCTTCAGTAGGTGAATGGTTAAACAACCTATGATACATCCATACCATGGAACACTATTCAGCAATAAAAATACACACACAATCTGAATGACTCTTAAGGAAATTATGCCAAATAAAAGAAGTCAATCTCAAAAATTCTCTTTTTTGTTTGAAATTTACCCAAATAAAAAATACAGATTTTTTTTTTTATAATCTCTCAGAAAATGGAACATTGGTATGGTGAACACTTTCAACTCGGTAAAAGTCATTGCTTTTATATTTTAGCAATTTTATGTCTTAGCTCCTCCATGTGGCAGTAAAAAAATAGCACTGATGAGAAGACAGTATAATATCAGACTGTTTTGCTTCATACATGTAGATTCTGAGTGTTATTTTTCAGTGTGGCAAAAGAGCAAAAGAAAGAGTTATTTGTTCTGTGGCCATGATAATGGTGGGTGCAGAATATTTTAAGTACTCAAGATTTTATCAATTGTTTTTCTTCATAGTCTCAAAAAGACAACATTCTTTTCAGCACACTTGTTTTTTTTTTTTTTCTATAAAGATCAGGCATTAGACCTTACCTAAATCCAAGTGTAAATCCCATACACAAGTATGTGCCTGTGCTTTGAAAATCTGCAACAAAATTTTTGTTTTTACTCATGAATAAATATTTTAATAGTAATATATGTTCTCTATAGGAAACTTAGAAACTACAGAAAAATGTAACAGTGAAAATAAGCATCAACTTCTTTCTCATAATCAAGAGGTAATTACCATTAAAAATGTAACATGTTTTATATTCATTACAATAAAAGTAGTCTGCCAATCAATCAGCCAGTGACAGTATTAGGCAAACTTAGAAAAAAAAAAAAACTTCTTAAATTACTGTATAATACTGATTCCCTTTTGGGCATTATTGTGTGAGTGCATTTTTGTGTTTGCATTTAAATTTTGGCTACTAGTTATTAAAAGGCTACTAGTTATTAAATTAATGCTAAATAATATGCACAGGTAGAAAAGATATAAAACATAAAGGGACATTTAGAAGATAGTAGAGCATGGAAAGTAAGATGATAGTGATCTAAAAATGCCTTGTTCGTCAGTCTGTATGTTTAAAGGTATAACAATGTAGCATATATTTTTCACAGATTTTATAAAACTATAAAATGTCTTTGGAAAATCATCTATAAAGACTTTGACAAATATTGAGCAAATTTTGATAGCCTAAAACTAATTATATTACTATATTCCATGCAAATATTTCAACCTATGCATCTTTTTGCTCAGTGCATTTAGATACTTTGTAAATGTACTCATGGCAGATATTCTAATGGCAGCAGTTTGTTGAAATCAAAAACATAAAGCATCATTAAACTCAATATTACATACAAAAATATTTACCCTATAGATTTTCAAAATTTGAATGCTATTAAGCTGTTTCATGTTTGGCTTAATACTTTCCAAAACTCCCAAAACTAATTTTCAATTAATTAAAATGACCGGTTCTCTTCTAACTAATCTCAGATGATGTCTGTGGTCATTTCTTCCAGTTATTTCATTGTATTCCGTTATGTCTAAAATAAGCACTTTTCAGAAACAAGTGAAAGACTGAGGATTACACCTTCATTTTCAAATATTACTTGAAATTGACTTTTTGTTTTTCACTTGAACAGCTAGTTTATTTTATGACTTGCTTCTTTGCCAGTAGAGAGCAGTGTTGGACATCATACGGACCCAACTATACTATCCGCTTTGCTTTCCTGAATGTTTTTAGAATCATTCTATAAACATGAATACTGTAGGTTTTTAAAAATGCCAAGTAAACAATTAAAATAATTAACTAAAGAGTTACTAATCTAGCTGCTATGAAATCTAACACTGTTTAACATATGAAAGAGCTTAACTTATGACAAATATATGGAATACATGCTTTGCTTATATCACATTAAAACTTGCCCATTGTATGTAGATAATATGTTCTACAGATAATTATTTCAAAATACTACAGAGAAATAAATTCCATTTTGTACATCATATAAGCTTTATCTAACATCAAGGCTAATGAATAACCATTGGTAGCATAATGACCAATGGCTATTCTAACTATATAGGGGAAAAAATGGGCTCTCTAGGGGGTGTTTGGTAAATAACCTGCCTGCCAATGCAGGAGACATACAAGATGTGGGTTCAACCCCTGGGTCAGGAAGATCCCCTGGAGGGGACCATTGCAAGCCACTCTGGTATTCTTGCCTGGAGAATCCCATGGACAGAAGAGCTTGGAGGGCTATAGTTCATAGGGTTTTAAAGAGGCAGACACGACTGAAGCAACTTAGCACAGAAAAAAAAAATGAGAATGTCACTATCTTTGTAACCAGGGTTGCAGAGACTCCAACAGGATGGGGCTAATTTTCTTGGTATTAACTTGACTGCATATGTGTAAAACAAAAAACAAAAAAACACAGTACTTAAACCTTCCAACTACTCAACTGTACACAGTAGATAAGCCATATTTAATTTTATAGTCTTTATTTGGCTGATTTGCCATGTCACAGTGCCAAGTAATACAGGAAATGTCATTTTTAAAATGCCCATCATAAAAGTCAATTGCTAAAGAAAGGTCAGAATCAACTGAATTTAGATCTATTATTTAATCTTCAAAACCACAATTCTAAAAAATAAAACAGATCCACGAAAAAAGAAAGGATAAACTTTAAACTAAATACTCTAAAGGCTATCCTTTAAAGGATGGGAAGGATTTAACAGAGAATAAAAAAATACTGGTGTTAGTATTTAAAGGTCTCTATTTTCAATTTTATTTGATATTTATTCTCATTTTATTGTAGTAACTTTCTATTAAATTATATCTTGTAATGTCTTCTTATTTTACACGAATACAGAGAGTATTATTTTAAGAGGCTCTTGCTTTCAAAACAAGATTTCCAGGCTTATGCCAAAACAAATCTACTTGCAATGAATAAGAAACAGCCCGTTGCTCACTGTGGAAGGGTCTCTTAAATCGAGTTTTGGATCACATGGTCACAGTAAGAAGTGGTGAGTTTTTGTCTTGTCCCAGAGGCCCCTCCACAGTCAAATTTGCCTTCACATCTGAAGGCTTTGACAGGTGGAGTGACGGGCAGAGCATTCACCTGTGCTGTTACAGACAGAAGTATTACTAATATAAAGACACCAACTTACACAGAAAAGCAAAAGCATGGGCTTGGGATCCAGACAAGCTTTATAATCCATTTTCTCATCAGAGAACCACTTGATTGTGGACTGTGGAGATGTTATTATTCAGCCTGCATTACTTGACAGATAATATACGCTGAGGACCAAGAAGGCGGGCACCAAGCTTTTTAGTAGAACAGCTAGGGCTCGGACTCTCTTAGTTTTCAGACACATACTCTTCATTCTCGTTATTTTTACGAAAAACAGAAACAGAATGAAAGATAATATAGTATGTTGCATATACATTGCCCATTTATGCTATACCCATTTGGCTAATTGTTTTATATTACAGTTTCTATCTATTGTGAGATAAGCTTAAAATTTGAGGAAGTCAAAAATATTCAGTTGGGCTTAATAGTTAGGCAACCTGAATTTCCTCTACCAATTATTTATTGTATTTCTCAGAGCCTCAGTTTCCTCATTCATAAAACGGGGCTGACACACAGCATTTCTGTGAGGATTAAATGAGAAAATGCAATTAGTGACTGGAACAGAGTGAATGTTCACTGAATTTATGCTTAGAAATTCAAATACAAAAATAAAGTAACAGTCATAACAAGAAAATAAAGAAGTCAAACCCACCCACAACAGATTATGAAGTAAATAAGAAATAAAACCTACTTTAAGTCACTAATCAGATTTTGGCTACAGAGGCCATTCACAGGGTTGCAAAGAGTCGGACATGACTTAGCAACTGAAGAACAACAAGAGGAGCAGTTAGAATTCTCACTAACTCATAAAGAGGTATATTTTTTCCTCAGAATTTTATTATTCTCAAACATTTATTCTTCTGAATTCTTATTGTAATTTAATTGCAACATAATCAATTACATAAGGTGAGGTGTGAGATTTTTAGTATATCTATGAAATATCAACTTGTGGATACCTTTGCAGTAAGTGTTTATATTGCTTTTCAGGAAGGCCAAGTACTTTTATTGCTAAATATATTCCTATTTTCTTTATTGTTTAGTGTAAATAAATTTTCTTGACTTATTGCTAGTATAGAAAACAGCCTGTACTTTGTCAATGTATGAATTTTTTTTCAGTTATACATATACACATTATTTTTAGAATTATTTTCCATTATAGGTTATTACAAGATATTGACTATAGTTCCCTGTGTTAGACAGTAAACCTTTGTTGCTTGTTGGATATCTATTTTTTTAATTAGAATTCTAGCATTCTACTCAAACTAAGTCAAATGAATGACTTACTAAATTTTCTTACTAAACTTAGTAGTTTTATTAATTTTGAAAAATTTGAATCTACTAGAATGTAATTATCAATAAAAGAAGAATATATTTTATTTTCTTTCTTGATATTATTACCAATTTTTCATTTTCCTTGCCTACAAAACCATGTTAAATAACAGTGATAACAAGGACCCATTTCTTATTCTTAATTTTCATGGGACTTAATTAAGCTTTTGGCAATACTTACATAAGCCAAATATAATAAGTAACACTGCTTATTATTCTGTGCTGTGTGCTGTGCTTAGTCACTCAGTCTTGTTCAACTCTTTGCAAGCCCATGGACAGTAGCTCGCCAGGCTTTTCTGTCCATAGGGATTCTCCAGGCAAGAATACTGGGCTGGGTTGCATACCCTCCTCCAGGGGATCTTCCCAACCCAGGGATCGAACCCAGGTCTCCCATTCTGCAGGCAGATTCTTTACCATCTGAGCCACCAGGAAAGCCTTCTTATTATTCTACTTTCTTTTTAAACTTTAATAACATAATTGCCCCAAAACTTATTGTGTTCCTGAACTCTGTCCAAAACAGAATATACTTATTTGGAGAAGGTCCTAACATTTCAAAGAACCCTCACATCTCTCCTGAGCTAACTTTATCTTTTTATCCCTTTTGGAGACAACATTCCTTACAAAGTCCAAATTAAAGAGTTTGTAAAGTATATCCTCCAATTAAAGGGATAACCTTCCCAATACTACCTCCTCATAATCATCATTATTTCTATATTCTATTCCATTTAAAGAATATTTATTGTGTACCATGTATGTATCAGTTTCTGTTCAAGACACCAGGGATTCAGCAGTGAACAAAACAGATCCAAATCCTTGACCTACTAATTGTACTGTAGGCTACAGCCTTATCTTCAATGCCCAGAGAGGGTGCCTCTATTTTCCACAGGTTTTCCTTGATTCTAGTCTATCTCCAGCATCATTACTCAACCATTATCTAAACAGATTGCAATAAGACAGCTTCCCAATCAGTAATAATTGCCTCAGTGGAGCTTTCTGGCTGTACTTGGTCAGTTTAAATGTCCAGCCGTGCCCACATGGCTTCTCCCAAGAAGACTTCATCCCAAGCTGAGTAAAATTTCTTCACATTTAAAAACCACAGAAATGAGTGACCATGATAAAGGACTTTACCACTCAAATTTCTATCCTCCTTTCTCTAGGAACAAAGGAAAGTCTACTTTTTAGATCTTCATAGGCTGTGCATAGCTCTTTCAAGTGAAAAATGAGTGTGCACGACAATCCTCTGTACTGCAGATTTCTTTCTTCCTTTCAGCAGACTTCCTGTCAATGATTACCATGGCATGCTTAGTCTGTGAATCACTGCGGAGTGCAGATGTGCAGATGTGTGCAGATGACCTGGGTCCTGCCCCCAGGAGGCTTTACCTCATAGATTTCAAACATATACAAGGAAAGACAGAGACAGCAAAGAACAAAACAAACACACAACTGCCTGTGACCTGGAACAGATTGAGACAAGCTTAATGGCAGCGACTATGAGTGCTCTATTCTATTACCTTCCATGGGGGCTGCCCAGAGGCATGAGTGAATGCAGGCTCTGCACTGAGCAGGACTTCTTTTAATCAAGTGCCATTTTTACTGAGGACCTACTATGTGCCGGGCACTGTTCCAGGTACTTCAATACAGTGATGCATAGAAAAGTCAAAGATTGTTATGGAAGTGGCTTGGTGGAGCCATGAAAAGGGTCTTAGAACCACATGGACACTAGTTATGAATTCTGCCTCTGCCATTCATAGGTTTATGAGTCTTAACATCTCTCTGAGCAGCAGCATCTCCTTTCATAAATGAAATACTTATAAATGTTGTTGTTGTTCAGGTTTTCAGTTGTGTCCAACTCTTTGCAACCCCATGGACTGCAGCACGCCAGGCTTCCTTGTCCTTCACCATCTCCTGGAGCAGCCTCAAAATCATGTCCATTGAGTCGGTGATGCCATCCAACCATCTCGTCCTCTGTCATCCCCTTCTCCTCCTGCCTTCATCTTTCCCAGCATCGGTGGTTTTTCCAATGAGTTGGATCTTTGCATCTGTTGGCCAAAGTATTGTAGCTTCAGCTTCAGCATCAGCATCAGTCCTTCCAATGATTATTCAGGGTTGATTTCCTTTCGGATGAATTGGTTTGATCTCCTTGTAGTCCAAGGGACTCCCAAGAGTCTTCTCCACCATCACAGGTTGAAAACATCAATTCTTCAGTGCTCAGCCTTTTTTATGGTCCAACTCTCATATCCGTACATGACTAATGGAAAAACCATAGCTTTGACTAGATGGACTTCTGTCGGAAAAGTAATGTCTCTGGTTTTTAATGCTGTCTAGGTTGGTCATAGCTTTTCTTCCAAGGGCAAACAACATTTTGGTTTGTTTTAATTTCATGGCTGCAGGCACCATCTGTGGTGATTTTGCAGCCCAAGAAAATAAAGTTTGTCACATTTTTTATCCATTGTTTCCCCATTTATTTGTCATGAAGTGATAAGACCTGATGTCATGACCTTAGTTTTTTTGAATGTTGAGTTTTAGGCCAGTTTTTTCACTCTTCTCTTTCACTTTCATCCAGAGATTCTTTAGTTCCTCTTTGCTTTCTACCATAAGGGTGGAGTTATTTGCATATCTGAGGTTGTTGTAATTTCTCCTGGCAATCTTAATTCCAGCTTATGATTCATCCAGCCCAGTATTATGCAAGACATACTCTGCATATAAGTTAAATAAGCAGGGTGACAATATACAGCTTTGACATACTCCTTTTCCTATTTGGAACCAGCCTGTTGTTCCATGTCCAGCTCTAACTGTTGTTTCTTGACCTGCATACAGGTTTCTCCAGAGGCAGGTAAGGTGGTATGATATTCCCATCTTTTGAAGAATTTTTCAGAGTTTGTTGTGATCCACATAGTGAAAGGGTTTAGCATAGTCAATAAAGCAGAAGTAGATGATTTTCCGGAACTCTCTTGCTTTTACTATGATCCTTCGGATATTGGCAATTTAATCTCTGGTTCCTCTGTCTTTTCTAAAACCTGCTTGTGCATCTGGAAGTTCTCAGTTCACATGCAGTTGAAGCCTAGCTTGAAGAATTTTGAGCATTACCTTGCTAGTATGTGAAATGAATGCAGTTGTGTGGTAGTTTGAACATTCTTTGGTATTGCCCTTTGGGATTGGAATGAAAACTGACCTTTTCCAGTCCTGCTGAGTTTTCCAAATTTGTGGGTATATTGAATGCAGCACTTCAGTAGCATAATCTTTTAAGATTTGAAATAGCATAGCTGGAATCTGATTACCTTCACTAGCTTTGTTCATAGTGATGCTTCTTGTGGCCCACTTGATTTCGCACTCCAAGATGTCTGGCTCTAGGTGAGTGACAACACCATCATGGTTATCCAGGTCATTAAGATTTTTTTTTTTTTTTTTAGTTCGTTTTTCTATTTTTTCTTCTCTTCTTAATATCTTTTGCTTCTGTTTGGTCCATACTGATTCTGTCCTTTAGCGTGTCTTTCATTTCATGAAATGTTCCTTTGGCATCTCTAATTTTCTTTTTTGTTGTTGTTGTTGTTATTTTATTTATTTTCTTTACATTATCATGTTGGTTTTGTTGCAGAGATCTCTAGTCTTTCCCATTCTACTGTTTTCTTTTATTTCTTTGCATTATTCACTTAGGAAGGCTTTTTTTATCTCTCCTTGCTCTTCTTTGGAACCCTGCATTCAGATGGGTATATCTTTCCTCTTCTCCTTTGCCTTTCGCTTCTCCTGTTTTCTCAGCTATTTGTTTGGCCTTCTCAGACAGCCATTTTGTCTTTTGCATTTCTTTTTCTTGGGGATGGTCTTGATCTCTGTTACAAACATCCATCCATAGTTCTTCCAATACTCTATCAGATCTAATCCCTTGAATCTATTTGTCACTTCTATTGTATAATCTTAAATGATTTGATTTAGGTCATACCTGAATGGCCTAGTGGTTTTCCCTATTTTCTTCAATTTAAGTCTGAATTTTGCAATAATTATTTCATGATCTGAGCCACAGTCAGCTCCAGGTTTCATTTTTGCTGACTGTTTAGAGCTTCCCCATCTTCGGCTGCAAAGAATATAATCAATCTGATTTCAGTGTAGTTACCTCTTGTGTTGTTGGAAGAGGGTGTTTGCTATGACGGGTACATTCTCTTGGCAAAACTCTGTTAGTCTTTGCCCTGCTTCATTTCAAGGCCAAATTTGCCTGTTACTCCAAGTATCTCCTAACTTCCTACTTTTGCATTCCAGTCCCCTATGATAAAAAGGACATCTTTCTTTGGTGTTCTAGAAGGTCTTGTAGGTCTTCATAGAACCATTCAACTTCAGCTTCTTTGGAATTAGTGGTTGGGGCACAGACTTGGATTACAGTGATAGTGAATGGTTTGCCTTGGAAACAAACTGACATCATTCTGTCATTTTTGAGACTGCATCCAAGTACTGCATTTCAGACTCTTTTGTTGACTGAGGGCTACTCCATTTCTTCTAAGGGATTCTTGCCCACAGTAGTAGATACAGTGGTCATCTGAATCAAATTCTCTCATTCCCATCCATTTTACTTCACTGATGGTTCACTGATCAGTTATAAAGGAGTTATGAGCAAAAATTGTATGGGTAAAGGGCCCGGCACATAGTAGGCATTGAAAAAGTATTTGCTCCATTTAACAAATGCTCCTACAGGAAAAGACAAATACTGTATGGTGTCACTTACAGGTGGGAACAGTTACCAATAGGAAAAGAGGTTAAAATAGGGTGGGGGAGTGAAAGGCACAAACTATTGAGTGTGAGGCAGGCTCAAGGATGATTGAACACCACGGGAAATGTAGCCAATATTTTGTAAATGGAAAGTAGGCTTTAAAAATTGTATAAAAATAAATTTTTTAAACAAAATATTTTTGAAAATAGAAATGATCCTAAATGATACATAAGTACTGATTATCCTAAAGTAACATTGAACAACAGGGTTTGTGATTACTTTCAACAACAGTCAGGGTGTTTTGTTTTGTTTTTCTTCTGATTTTACAGATTCAACATAATTCTATTAATAGACTTTAAATAAATCTGCTGGGAAGCTGATGACTCTGGATAATTAAGTGGCAGATGGGGAAACACAGATGCACCAAGCATCCAACAATGGCAGGGCCCTGGCGATTCCTCCTGGGAAGCGGGAGAACAAGTGGGTCACCCTGAATTTGCATTATCAGTGAGTCTCTCTATGTGAGAAGTCTACCCTGCAATCAGATGCTGTATGAGGACATACACTGTTTTATCTCATTAGCTAACAGTTTAACTCCCTCTTCCTTGTTTGTGAAAGTGTGCCACTATTCTGCTTCTATTATCACAACTCATTCTTCCTGCTTTTGTTACCATTAGGTCAATCCTATACACTTCTAATTTAACATGATAATCCAGTTTAATTTTTAAGTATATGCTTTTTTTCTTTTTGAAAACAATTGTATTTAGTTTGGTTTAAAACTTGAAGTCAATTATCATTAATTAGCACCAATTAGTCTTCACTGTAATGCTTAATTGGTTGGACTTGATCCCTGCTATATGCTGATTTTATTTGATTTTCCTTGGCCTTTAAGAAATCAATTGTCACATATTCCTGGGTGGCTTTTGAGAGTATTTTTCAATTGCCCTTTGAAAATTATAATCCTGGTATTAACATAGACCTTTATGTTTTTATTGGAATACTTCTAAAAACTTCATAACATGATCAGTGAATTCCAAACTATATAAAAATTTCCCTTTATATATACAGGTTACATTGCAGTATATTACTTTTCTCAGAAAGAACTATATACATTTATATTTTCCATAAATATATTTGATTAACATATGAAATACTTAAATTTGCAATTTTCAGACTGCAAAACTGGTAATTGAGAAGAATGTTTATTTTATATGCAGTTCCACTATTAATATGACTAAAGTTTAAAGTTACTTATTTTTAAAATATTTTTATTTCATGCATTTTATGATATGCCATTTCAATTCCTTGCCTATCAGACAATATATCACAATCGTGAGATTAGTTTGTTTTCATTTAAAAGCAATAAATGTTATTAAAATGTACAAATAAATGAACTGTTAACAAGGATATAATAACATTAAAATCATATTTATATGCCTCTCATTTCAGAGCTAATCTAGTATAAATTTCAAAATTATATATGGCCACAGTAGAAATTATGGATGTTGCTACATGTAAGAATTAGAAAACAAATGGCATTCTCTCTTTGTCCTCAATATTTACATTCTGTTACTGAAGATTATCTAAAATCAGGAAGCATCACTCTATAAAGCCTCAATACTTGCTCTTCCCTCCAAAAGAAATTTATTAAAAACTAAGAATTGCTGTAATTTAAACATGATTAATTCTTTATCTGAGGGTAGACAGCATTTCACACCCTGGAAACTATGGGGAGGGGCCTTTTAAGTCTTTGATGACATCTCATTGAGGTTGGGGGCTCAGTCACTAGAACTTCATCTCTCAAGCTTTGCCTGTAGAAACCCACCCAGCCAGCAGCCTACAGGAAGGAATGCAAAGTGGGTGCCTGATATGGAAAATGTCTTGAGAAGGGCAAGTCACTTTCTCTTATTCTCTCAAAAGTCTTGTTAGCCTCTCCACAGAAATGACTTCTGGCTTGTTGCTCTAAAAACACTTCCTGAGAGAAGGAAGAAATTCAGATTGTAGTTGGTTCTTTTGTACTTGGTTTGTTATTAGGATAGCAAATTTACCCAGTTACCATATATGCTGAGTGTAAAATACAAAACTTCATGTTAACACTGAAGTCAAGGGGCTTCAGCTTTGTTCATTTTCATTGTCCTCAAAGATTGGCTGTTTACCTAATGATCAGGTCAAACTTTATTATGCACAGTGATATAGTGCTAGGAGGAATCTATGAATTCAAATTAAGATCTGAATCTTGGGTCTGCTGTTACAAAGATTTTTGGTCAATCTATATTTCCAAATGTCAATCTTTATAAAAAATGGTAGTGATATTTCTAAATGGAGTCATTCTGAGGATTGCTGAAGATAATGAGAAAATAGCATTTAGCATTTAATAGTATTTAGTATTTAATAGGTTTGTCTCACTTAATGAAGTAAGAGAACTGAAACTATTTTATAGCAAAAGTCAGAGAGTCTCTTTGAAATTAAATTGTTCCATACCACATGATCCAGCTATATTATAGAAAACAGGCTTCCCTGGTAGCTCAGACAAAAAAGAATCTGCCTGCAATGCAGGAGACCTGGGTCCGATCCCTGGGTGGAGGAGATCCCCTGGAGAGGGAAATGGCAACCCACTCCATTATTCCTGCCTAGGGAATCCCATGGACAGAGGAGCCTGGTGGGCTACATGGGGTTGCAGAGAGGACATGACTGAGCAACCAACATGTTCACTTTCACACCAGATGATCCAGATCTATTATAGAAAACAACTATAACCCATTGGCTTATGTTTTTTTATCTACTATGAAATTATATAAATGTCAGTAAAGAGGCAAGAGTGTTTGTCATGCCAGTTCTCCCTGTCTATAGCTTTAATGCCTTTTAATGCTCAATATAATTTTAGGAGTTTAAGAAATGGAAATCTGATGTAAGTGTACTATGTAGGTGGGCAGTAATCTCATCAGTGACGTCATGCAGTTGACCAACCAAATGGTACAAAAGAAGTTAGTCTGAGGTAACCAGAAACACACTGGTTCAGTGACTGTAAATTGGTTGAAGTCTGAAACTTGCCCTGTTAAATGATCCAGTTTGGGAAGGTCAAGGTATTTAGGAAATGTATAAACGATCTCAATGCCTCTAATGTATATGTCTCAAGTCCAATACATACATTGATAGATGTATTTATTTGAGACCAAAGTATTTAACCCACTGGTTATGATTTTCTGTATGAATAGACTTGTACGTTGATAATTCCACTGCTAGCTACTATAGCACATCTGCACCCAATGGGTGACTCTGTCTAAGATATTTAGTTATAGGCCATATCCAAAGATTTGGCATGCTATGACTATTTTCTTGGGAATATTTGTTGACAGGGAGATCACTACCTCACAAAGACATCTGCTACCATACTGACTGCTCTGTAAAATATTCTTCCTGTGTGTGCATGTGAAGTTGCTTCAGTCATGTCTGACTCTGTGATTCTATGGACTGCTGTCCACCACCCATGGGATACTTGAGACAAGAATACTGGAGTGGGTTGCCATGCCCTCTTCCAGGGGGTCTTCCCAATCCAGGGATTGAATGCTTGTCTCTAGCATCTACCTGCACTGGCAGGTGGGTTCTTGACCACTAGCATCACCTGAGAAGCCCCAATATTCTTCCTAGTATAGAGTTATTTTGGGGAGAATGACAAGGAAGCAGAAACTAAAATACTGAAAGAATGACGAAGTGACCTGGGGATTATAGATGATTTTAACTAGGAGAGGAAGAGTGGCATAGTTTGATACCATGAGACTCAGAGCTAGGGGATTTTAGGGAGAAGGAAAGGCAAATTGCTTGCCAGGCCAGGTGTTCTGGGAAGAGCTATGTGGAAAAAAAAATCACTTCAGGAAAGGGTTCAAGGTTGGCAAAGACAACAGGGATTTAAAGTCCTCAGAAGAGAGCTCTTTTCCTTTGGAGCAAGAAGAAGTAAGGTTCAGAGGGGAGGTGGAGGAAGAAGAGGATTTTGCTGATGATTGATACTGAGTTCCCAGAGAATCAGGCAAAGTTCCTTCTTTGAAGGAAAAAAAAAAACACCTATTTTTTTCATTTATTTAAAAAATAATTTTACTATGTCCAAAAATGGACTTAAAGTGTCCAATAAAGAGTCACAAAATAGAGAAAGAAAATAAACCAGAAAAAATGAACCAAATGAAAAATAAAGCAAGAAGGTAGAGTAGAAACAGGCTTGAAGTAAAAAACCACCTAATCCTGTAAATTTGCTAGAAGTGGATCATAAACTGGGCTTCAGTTTCCTCAAGAGTAGTGTAAAGAAGCACCATCAGTTCACTATATGATTCACTGTTGACAAGGTAAAATAAAAACAGATGTGTTTCATATATATGCCGAGACTTGGAAATGTAACTGGATTAATATGTGATTTCACTGGCAGAGTGTTTGATAGTTCATTAAATTTCAAATAGCTCACTAGATATGTGTTTTATTTTTATAGTAACTACAAATAAGAAAAATGACTTCACAGTTATTACTAACTTTATCTCAACCCATCATCTTCTCTACTGTGTTAAGTACATTGGAAAAATACCTATCACTTTCAATCACAATGGGATAAAACATTAATTACTTTTGCCTTTACATTCTGTCCTACACAGTTGCCTGTCTAAATAACTTTCTTTATAATTATTGTATCAATATTTAATTCAGTCAACCATGAAATAATTCTTAACTGTGAAATGCATTTTGGGGTACTGCAGGGTACATACATAAGCAACTCAAGCTCTACTTTAAAAATGATTCTCCTGGATGTGATTCCCATATCCAGTCAATCCACTAAGCTTTTAAAAGCCTCAATGAGTTTCCAAAGTCAAGTTTTCCAAACTGAAAATATATGAATCATGACATCTTGTCAGTTTTAGTTTTCAGATGATATATTCTTCTTATAGCTTCCCTTGTCTCCACAGTGTTAATGCTGGAAGTTAGAAGTCGTGACATTTCCTTTTACAGTGCTGAGTAGTGACCGCTGAATTATTTTTCCTACTTAGCTTTCCTAAGTATTGTTGTCAGCACTGTGTTTGAGACATTTTGTAGTACTAAATTAAGGGTGGTAATTATTAGGGGAAAAATGTGTTAGGCCAATTATAATAAACAATCAAAAAATATTTGTCAGTACTTTATTTTAATAAGTATATGTTAACATAAAGTTACATCCAGAAAGTTAGGTCATAGGTAGGTATAGAGTTATGAAAATTAATTTAAATGCACATCAATTAGTAAAACTTTATGTGACATAGAATTATAAAAATAAACACTATGACAGCATTACAGATTCTGGGACTCATAAGGCATTAGCTGAGTAAATGTCCTCTCAGTTATTTATAGAAATGATTCAGTGAGTGGTTTATATGCTGAGCCCATGACAGTTGTATTCATATCTACTTATGTTTACAGGAAAAAGAGATTTTCCAAGAAAACTCTATTAGAGTGTCCTTTAAAAGCTCCTTCAAGAAGTTATGCTCTGCTTAAATTTCGAAATATTCAGCAATTAAATGAAATTCTTGCAGATGGCTAGGACACATAGAGAAAAGGATGATTTCTAACATCTACTATGTGTCATGGACTGTTTTCAAAATAATACCTCAGTTAAGGGTAATGAAAACATCAGGAAATGTTGCATACAGTTGTAGACTAAAGGCAGAAAATTGTCACCTTTAGTAAGGCAATTATTATCTATTTCTACATAAATTAAAACTATAGACAGTACCTTATGAGCACAATAAATGATTTACTCAAGCAAATTCTTTTAGCGCTAATAACCAGCATGCAGTAGTCTTGTTAAAACTGAGTTTAAGTTCTAATTCTGACAAATTAGAAAATAAGTGTTCTCAAATGTATAGATAATCTCTCCTGAAGAATCTGCTTGCCAGCTAGGGGGCAATCACACTGAATGCCTAATGAAATGCCTAATGAAACTCCTGCATCACTCTCTCCTCCTTCTCCCTCTTCTTACTGGTCCTGGCCCAGGGTATGACCATCCATCCCACCCTCCAGCACCCTTCTCTACTCAAAGGCTCCCACAATTGCTTCTTACTCTGCCAGGGCTTTCCTAAGTACTGGAATTCTAATAAAGTATGAGTGGGCTGTCTGTGAAATCAGGGCAGATGCATAACAAATGCACGCTCTAAATAAAATGAAGGATGTAAGTTGACGGAGAGAAAAACATGGTTTTAGAAAACCTGGTGCATAGGAGAAAGGGACATGATGAGCATTCAAGGTGGGGAAAAGCAGCCTGAGAGAAGGCAGCCTACGACAGACCTTTCTGGAAGAACACAGTGACAAAAGGATAATTGTTCTTTTCTGTTTGGTAATTTCTCAGGAATAAATTGCTAAAAACTATTCATCACAAATGATTCATCAGAAGAGTAGGAGCTTATCAAGGGATTAGACATAGGACCTCCTTCTTCTGAGTGGAGTAAGATACAGAGAGTCTCTAGTAAGAGACATTCTCTACTCACATAAAGACAAAGGGCTTCAAGTTCTAAGACCTTGGTGGCATGGTATAGTGATTAAAAGCTCATGCTCTAAAATCATTTATGGCGGATTCATGTCAATATATGGCAAAACCAACACGATAATGTAATGAAAAATAAATAAATAAAATTTTAAAAAATAAGATAAAATCATGCTGTCCGAACCTGAGAACTCTGCTGATTAATAACTGTGTAACCATGGGCGAGGTATTTAATTATTCTAAAGTTTAATTTCCTTATTTGTAGAATAGGAGCCATAACAGTAACCAAGTAGGTAACTATGTAGAGAGAATTGTTAAACTACATACCTAACTCTTAGTATTGACATGAGGATAAAGATAGAAGATGTGTCTGACAAGTTATAAGCAGTCACAAGAACTAATAGCTAGTAGAACTATTATTACTGATAAACTATGAGTTGATCAATCAGCACAAACCAATGACCAAATCACTAACCCTTTCCCGATTTAATCAAAAGTTGCAGGTGAGAGGATGTGAATTCAGGGAAAAGAAAGTTGGGAAAAACAAGAGTCATCATTGAGGGAGGGTGGAAGAGAAAAAGAAGGTGGGCAGGGGATTACTAAGACAAATGACTGTATAAATTGGAGTTCACCAAGTCTTGGTAATCACAGATGGCTATTCAGAAAATCTTGATAGGGATGACTATACTACCCAAGCACATCCAAGAATAGCTTAAGCAAAGTATTTCCAATGCACTGGAAATTTACTCATTATTTTAGCACAGTTTATTTTATTACAAGACTTTTGTACCTGAAAGTTTTATTTATTCAGGTATCACCAGTACAATGGATCATTCAGATACTGCAATTTTCTTTTTATTCTCCCAATCATCACCTTTGGATGGTTTTAATGCTTATTAACACTGCCACAGCTGGTGCGCAACAGCAGAGAGAACTGAAACTAAAGCCATTCAATTTTGCTGCTCATTATTAGCTTTCCCTAAAGACTGGTAGGGAGCAAGGTGGACGCTATTGATTAAAATAGGCTTTATCTGTGTATTTCATTTGTTTGTTTTTTACTACTTGTATCTTCTAATACAAAGAAAATAACTTTCCCAATGCTTCTCCAGTACACTGCAGTCAAAATGTGGGTTTTTAGGCTCACCCTGGAATTACTAAATCAGGATAAGTGAACAGGAAATCTTCATTTTTTATAAGCACATCAGTTTAAGAAATACTGATTGATTCTAAATAAACCCAAATAAGATTACTTCTGCATTTTCAATGATGATGTTTCTTTGTGCCACAAAGCATTGTGACAGCTCTTAATCTGGTATGGGATATGCATGCCCTACTTACTAAAACACTATTTGCATTAGGGTAGTGCATAAAGGGCATGTACAGGTTAAAAAATGGGGCAATAAAGTAGCTAGTAGCAGCATTCCCATGAAATAAAGCCTACTTTATTTCAAAAAACTCTCAAGAGCAACTTTCTCTTTTCTTGTATATTTCTATGCAGCAGACTGTTTTAATGTAAAATTCAAAATGAAGAGTGTATACATGATAATAAAAATATAATCTTTATTTGTTTAAGAATGTAAGGTTAGTTATACAGTATTTTCCCCTATTATTTCATTTCTGAAACGAGAGAAGGCACCTTGGATAGGAAAAACATTGCCTTTCAAATAGGTTAGAACCTAAAAGAACTCATCTACACAGAAGATCAGGTTTTATTTCTTACAAGGTGTGACTTTACATAAGTAATCTCAGCACTCTGAGATTGTATTCCTATCTGTAAAATATAATAATATTAGTTCTGACTACCTCACTGTAAGGCAAAAGCATGAACAAATGTAAAGCAAAAGTACTTGGCAGCAAAGACATTCCAGTTTGCAAAGGTATAGAGGCCACTATTCCAAATGGCATAGGTAATTTCGTACTTCAAAGTGTAGTTCAAAAATGTTTGTGATTACTTTTTATACATTTCATCATGATGGAGGGTGAGGTGCATATACAATATAATATTGATGATTCTTGCTGTTTACTTAGTACTTTGAAAGAAACTGGCTCATCACTTAGAAAAAAAATCAGGTTTTAAGATATTACTTATTTTAAAATGCTATGAAGATAGATTTAAAAGTTGGTACCATCTGTCCTTTGATCTGTAAGACTTAGTAAGTCCAAAGTTCTTATATGTGGCTTATTTACATGAGTGTGTATATATGTGGGTACCTTATGTACATGAGGTACATTTGTGTACATGAGTTTGTGTGTGTGAATTTAACTTCAATTAATTATTTCAGAAGTCAGTTAAAAATCCTTGGATTAAAGAGAAAATGTAACAGAAAGGGAATGTCTCTGACTCCATATGGTGGGAAGAAACCATAATGAAATTCTCAAGGCAAAATTCCTTCTCCACGGGAAGCCAGCTCTCACCTGATCTTCTGCAAGTGCCTTTGTTAACTGAGAAAAACATCCTCTCCTTTGATGGTATTGAAACTTGAAAACTGTAGTTTGTTCTAACATAAGTTCACAGCATGAGACGGATTTAAAAGCAATTTTTGTTTGCTTTCCTATTTATAACAGATAGATTTCTGACAGAAATTATCAGAGCTTTTAAAATGCAAGATCACAGCATTAGTCTTTTAGCTGTTTGTGTTTACTGAGTAGTCACAAAACACTATGCTCAAATATTCTGGGTTTTAAATTCCTTTTTTTGCATATCTTGAACCTAGATATTCCATAGGGCCTAAAATTCAATGTCTAGAACCAAGAGATATCTCTGATCTTGTATTCATTATCCTGTCTCCCATGTTTGCATCTATAATTGCACTCCTCCCAGCCAGGCATACAACTGAGGGATTATCTTTATAATTCCTTATCTGTTTTACCTCTATATATACATGTATATGCATACACACACATATATACATGTATATGTATACATATATATACATGTATATATATTCTATATATAGAGAGATTTTATACGTATATATAGATTCTACAATATATAGAGAGAGATATATTCTATAATACAATCATATGGGAGCCTTAGACGTTCTAAAATTAGCTATGTTCTGGAATGTCTCTGGGAGGTTGTACATGATGTTCCCTCTAACTGTAATAGCCACCTCACCTTAAACACTAAGATCATTTATGTTGGTTCTGGATCTCCATTAGGAAATCTTCCTTCACCCTTCCCATGGATGCTCCTCAGTACAACTCAAGGCGCCATAGTGTGTAAATCAGTGAGCCAGCTATAAGCATATCATTGGGATGTGTAGAAGTCTGATAACTAAATTCTTGGCCAAGCTAAGAATGCAGTCTTCTGAAATCAAAATTCCTTCCACATATGTTGGCGGCTCATAATCTGGAGATGAATCTTGTGAGACTAACTAAAGACTCTAAACAGGGATGTCTGGAAGTGAGGATGTGTGGTAATCCTCACTCTTGATGATTTTCTGTGAATTCTTTCTTTTACTGTCACATTTTCATTGCTTTAAAGCCTTACATAAATAAGGACATGCATGAAACCCAAGGGGTCCTGTGTGTCCTGATAACCATCCAACCTTGTGTAATCCTTGGAGACAGTCTCTTGCATTGGACTATGGGGTAGGGTTTTATACACCTGGAGTCTGGCACCTACTACCTGCTAAAAAAGAAGGCTGAACCAGCCTGTAAACAACTGCAAGCACTCATGTCTTTTGTTGGTCAGAACTCTGAAATTAAAAAGTTGGCTCTCAGAACTGGCTTAAAAAAGACTGCTAATTTGTGCCCTAAAATCAAACCCACTATGGATACAATTATATACATCATCTGCCACAAGGTGATTAATGGTGAAACCAAAAACCGAATCATATAAACTTGTAATAATCCCATCAGCTATTTTTTTAATTACAAAGCTTTCCATTTTATGCTGGTGGCTATTAAAAGCGCCATTGCACTCACTTATTCAGTAAATGTTCTTTTATTTGGATCATTTACTATTATGTAATGTGGATTTGCATTTTTGAAATTTTTATTATACTGGAAAACATATGGAAGAACATTATTTATGGTGGTGGTTTAGCTGCTAAGTCATGTCTGACTCTTGCAATCCCATGGACTGTAGTCTGACCGGCTCCTCTGTCCATAGAATTTTCCAGGCAAGGATACTGGAGTGGGTTACCATTTCCTCCTCCAAGGGATCTTCTGGGCCCAGGAACTGAACCCAGGTCTCCTGCATTGCAGGCAGATTCTTTACTGACTGAGCTATGACGGAATCCCAATTACTTATGGAACCTACTAAATAGATTAAAAGTTTAAGCATGAAAAGATGTGCAACATCACTCATTATCAGAGAAATGCAAATCAAAACCACAATGAGGTATCACTTTACACCAGTCAGAATGGCTGCAATCCAAAAAATCTACAAGTAATAAATGCTGGAGAGGATGTGGAGAAAAGGGAACCCTCTTACACTGTTGGTGGGATTGCAAACTAGTACAGCCACTATGGAAAACAGTGTGCAGATTCCTTAAAAAACTGCAAATAGACCTGCCATATGACCCAGTAATCCCACTTCTGGGCATACACACCGAAGAAACCAGAATTGAAAGAGCCACGTGTACCCCAATGTTCATCGCTGCTTTGTTTACAATAGCCAGGACATGGAAGCAACCTAGATGCCCATCAACTGACGAATGGATAAGAAAGCTGTGATACATATACACAATGGAATATTACTCAGCATTAAAAAAAAAAATTCATTTGAATCAGTTCTACTCAGGTGGACGGAACTGGAGCCCATTATCCAGAGTGAAGTAAGCCAGAAGGAAAACCAACAATACAGTATATTAACGCATATATATGGAATTTAGAAAGACGGTAACGAGAACCCAGCATGCGAGACAGCAAAAGGAATGCAGATGTATAGAACAGACTCGTGGACTCTGGATGAGGGCAAGGGTGGGATGATATGGGAGAATGGCATTGAAACATGTTAATTATCATATGTGTAATCAATCGCCAGCTCAGGATTGATGCTCGGGGCTGGTGCATCGAGATTTCCAGGGGGGAGGGAGGAGGGAGGGAGGAGGGAGGGGGTTCTGGAGGGGGAGCATATGTAATCCCATGGCGATATCATGTTATTGTATGGCAAAACTAATAAAAAAAAAACTTTAAAAAAATTTTTAAAAAAAGTTTAAGCTAAATTTGTACAGATGTCATTCATAAAATGCATGATACAGGTCTTCATTCTTTATCACATCTCTGCTATAAAATTTTTTTGTCTTACTTATATTTCCAGGAAAGGACAGGCAGTTCACTAATTATAACACCTTATTTATTTCTTTAAACTGCTATTGCCACACTCACATATAAACATATAAAATCATCTGTAAAATGCTACCCATATTTTAAAAAATTATTTATTTGTTTCCTCCCTCTTTCTACACATTTTTAATTAAATTTATTGACATGTTTCTCCTGGCAATATTTAATCTCATTCATTTTTCCCCAGCGATTCCTATAGCTTATTATTTGGTCTGAATACTTGCAAATGAAAATAGCTTCTCTGCTTGTTAAGACATCTTTGTTTTTTTTTTTTTTTATCCCGTTGCCTAGTCAGATGTTTGTGTGAACAAGCCTGGAGTAATACCATTCTAATGAGCAATAAAAACAGACATGTAAGGAAGTGAGTGGTGTGGTAATCCTCAGAAATAAATGCAAAACCTGAGGTAGACAGAGATCAAGTTTTAATTATTTAGGATTATAACCGGGGAGCAACTAAATGTAGATTAAGTCCCTTCACTGCTTGATGCTAATCTGAACCTGCAGAATCTGGGGTGAGGTGTTTCACACTTCTCAGACTCTGTATCTCCTCGGAGATAATTATCCATCCATCACAGCCTTGCTGCTCACCATTTGTAATTCCATCACAGATAGAATCTGTCTGAGAGACAGGGCAGGAAGACAGAGGGACTGTGCAAGTCTGTTCAACTTGGTTCTAATATTTCATAACACTGAATCTTGGAATAGTCATGTTATTCAAATATGCAAAGAATCAGGGGCTAATCTCCTAAAGAAAAGTACTGTATTCTAAAAACTCCAATCTATGAATAACTCCAAACTGTGGAAACTATTTTCCATAGCAACAATGTTATGCCAAATCTCTCTTAAACCTAGGTACACCTGGAAGAAATAAAATGGGAAAGCTGATATTAGGTGAGCACCAACCATATGCCAGGCACTGTACAGATGACATTCTTTTGAAGTAACAGCAAAGCTTTATGAGGAAAGTATCATTTACATTTTAGAGATGTGAAAACTGGGTTAAATACTAGGCTTGTTTTTACATTGTAGATTTTGCTTTCAACTTATTTTTATGTGACTACAAAGCCCAGTGCCCTTTTGATCACACCATACTGCCTCCCCAGATACCAAACTATTGGTTCTGCTGTTCTAATAGCCCTTAATCATCATATATATTTCTTTGAATAAGTGAATTTATTGCTATATTTTGAAGAACATAAGCCATATTTTCTTCTCACTAGTCCTCCGAGCAACCTTTCCAGTAGAGCTGATGACTTCATTTTCTGGTTCCAAGGGAACTTGACTTAAGTCAGACCCATAAGTTATGCCATTGAAATTTAATGATAAAAAACGAAGTCTCAAGCATCCATACAGAAAAATGAAGACACCTTCTAGGGGAGAAAATGGGGTAGATTTAGATATTTTTCTCAATAGAGAATGAAGAAAGACTGCACAGCAAGGACTAATGTTCTGACAGAAAGATCTAAGGTGATAAGCAGACATTCTCAAATGTGAAATACCTTATGAAATACTGAAGTTATGAAGCCTCTTGAATAAACTTCTTGAAGAGGAAAATCAAATACAGATTTCAGGAATAGAGAAGAAATGCTAAATGGACTGTTCATAGTCTGAATTTATTTCAATAAGTAATTAAGATTAAACTACTAGGGGAATTGTATTTCAGAACGAAATGTGAATGTTGCAAATTCTGGCAAGTAAAACTGAAATAAGCACCAGAAACTGGGGAGTGGAGCATGTGAGATGGAGGAAATGAAGGAAGCTATCCACCCCATTGAAATGTACACACTATCAAAAACCAAGTGTGCTGTTAAGGAAAAACATAAGGATGGCAAACAATGACTTTCATAATTGCCCTCCTTTAAATTTAGATCTTCTCTGATGGTTCAGATGGTAAATAATCTGTTTGCAAGGCAGGAGACCTGGCTTCAATCCCTAGACTGGGAAGATCCCCTGGAGGAGGGCATAACAACCCAGTTCAGTATTCTTGCCTGGAGAATCCCCATGGACAGAGGAATCTGGCAGGCTACAATCCATGGGGTCGCAGAGTCAGACACGACTGAGCGACTTAGGCACACAAAACCTTAGAGCAATCTTTTAGGAACTAATATCCCTTTTGGCAAAGATACACATATCGGAAATTTAGCAATTCTTCTGGCTTCTTTTTTTTCCCTTCTGTTAAATTCAAATAAAGTTCAATGGATTTTATTATAAAAGAGCTTGCATGTTAAAATTTCCTTCTTATACAATTAAGTCTTCGTATCTACTCATTTCCAGCCTTAATATTCTTAATTATTTAACTATTTGTAGTTTAATGTTACAATTCTATTGTTTAATGGTGGTGTTGCAAATCACTCCAGCATTCTTGCCTGGAGAATTGTAGGACAGAGGAGCCTGGTGGGCTAAGCCCATGGGATCTCAAAGAGTTGGACATGACTGAGCGAGTAAATTGCAAGAACAATTGCAGGCTGAAAAATGAATCTGAAGATTGCAATTAATAGTCTCAATCTCACTGGGCATTTCTGACAATTAAATAAGATAATAGACATAAATATTTGAAAAGTTATTGGTATAGACTTGTTTATATACTGCTGAATATCATTTTTTTTTAAATCTATATATGTATTCTTGCATTTGTATCTGTTCAGAAAAAGATGCCTAGACTTGAGTCACTCAAAAGTTAATATGGGGTTACTTCTGCCTGATTGGATTTTGGGCAATGCATTTTGACGACTACACTTCTGTGCTTTTCTGCACAGCTTAAATTTTAATAACACATATCATGTTTACAAAATAACAAGGTTATTATTCTTAGAAGATAATACAGTGCAGACGTATAATGTGGACAATTGCCTTTTCTATGCTTCATTCTGTGTTCTTTGTACTTTGAGATATATCTTTTCTCAGACTTTAGCTCCCAATAACCCTTTCTTTTACTGCTCTGCTATCACAACCATGCAAGTTACAGAGGAAGGAGGTGCTCCAATACTATCTGATATAAAGACTGACATTGGACTCTACTTTTACTTTTTGAATATGATTTTTTAAAGGTTCAGAAAAAGAAACAGCTTAGCTCCAGCAGGAAGGAAAAAAAAAAAGAGAAGATGATAAATAGTCTCTTGGAAACTGAAGAAATAGGCCACAATAGGAAACCGTTCTTAAATGTAAAAATATGCATATCTGCTCTGGATATCAAGTTTCCCACAGTTAATGAAATTAGAAGAAAGACAAAAATGACTTTAGCTTGATTTAAAGTACATGTATTTATGTACATGCTTCTTAAGGGATGAAAGATTACTTCATCCAAACGTCTCTTGAAAAGTAAGAGCACAATGAGCTGGCATCTTGGTTTGTAATCAGAAGAGATTTCATCTCTGAAATGAGTTGACTACTTTCCTATCTCACACCACTCATGTCAAATGACAAAGAGAAAACTCTGGAGGCAAATTTCTTCCACCTAGAAGCCTTCTGATCAGTCTTTGAAATGCACCCACAAAACTACTGATAATGACAATTCCATGTTGAAATCTAATTTCCAAAACTCTGGAGTTTACTGCTGTAACAATCCCTTCTTCCTTCCCACTTCTTATTTCTCTTGGGTCCTTTGCTCAAAAAATGCTTAGCTCTTTACTAATTTTCTTATATATTTGCATACATTTATTTTAGTTACTTATCGAAACCACTACTGAAGTGATCTTGATGCAAACTTTTTTTTTTTTTTTACTGTTTTTCACTTTTCCACCAAACTACAGTATCTCCTTCCTGTCCATTTTACATAAATCCCTAAGTTTCATATTTCAGGCTTCAGAATGTTATTCTGCTTGGCTCATGTGAGACCAAATTAGCCTTTACCTTTTTTACATTCTTTGGCTATGAACAAGCTTTCTTATTATTTTACATATTGCCAAACATAACCATGTAGAAATATGATATAAATAATAAATGTATTCCATATTCAGAAAATCCTCATTTATAACTAGGTGCTTTCAAGAGGAAGCAGCATTTAAGGATAGATAACACCAGAAGCAATTTTATCCAAGGATTATATTAATAGAAATACCATTAAGCAAAGAACAATAAGGAAAATAAATACAAAAGCTTAGACTGTGGTCTCTCTGTTAGGGAGGCAATAAAGAGGCTTTGATCTACTTGGCTCACATCTTTGCCAAAATCTTGGCTCCTTTTTTATTTGCTGGCTGGTTATAAATGAGGTCCAAGGGATCAGTTACATCCTATAGAGGAAGGGATTTCATATTAATATATATAAAAGGTAGACATGTATACATATTCAATTTTATCTCTTGTTTCATTTATCTACCTGATAAGTACGTTATCTCTTTAAAATTGGGAATTATATATTACAATGGAAAGAAAAACATGCTGAATAGGAGACTTGATTTCTAGTCTTAATTTTACTATCTTGTTATGGTCATTTTTAGCAAATCACTTAACCTCTCTGGGCTTCAATTTACTCTGGATAATGGGCTCCAGTTTCGTCCATCTGAGTAGAACTGATTCAAATGAATTTTTATTTATTTATTTATTATTGTCATATTTTTATTGAGATATAATCAACATAGAACGTTATTTTAGTTTCAAGTGCACATCATAAAGATTAGATATTTGTATATATTGTGAAATGATCACCACAGTAAATAAACTGAACTGAAACATTCACTCGGTCGTGTCTGACTCTGTGACCCATGGACTATATAGCCCACCAGGCTCCTCTGTCCATGGAATTCTCTAAGAAAGAATACTGGAGTATTCTCCAGGAGATCTTCCCGACCTGGGCATTCAATATTAGTTATTAAACATAATGTTGAAGATCGTCATCATTGTGAACTGTTACTCTATATGAGAAAGCTCAGGTATGGCTGTTAGAAATTACTGAATAGAAACTAAAAAAATCCCACGTTAGTTATTCCTTATATCTCACTATGGACTATGGTATCTTACCAAAACAAGATACTGTATGTCTTACAGGTACAAAGACTTTTAGTGTTGAAAAGGACTTAAGGAATCATTTATCCCAGCATCATTTTCTTGATAAAGTAAAAGAATGAAACTAGATCACTTTCTAACACCATACACAAAGATAAACTCAAAATGGATCAAAGATCTAAGCATAAGACCAGAAACTATAAAACTCCTAGAGGATAACATAGGCAAAACACTCTCTGCTATAATCCAAAGCGGGATACTCCATGACCCACCTCCCAGAATATTGGAAATAAAAACACGAATAAACAAATGGGACCTAATTAAAATTAAAGAGACTTTTAATGAAAGTGAAAAGAGGTGAGTGAAAAAGCTGGCTTAAAACTCAACATTCAAAAATCTAAGATCACAACATCCATTTCCAATCACTCATAGTAAATCAGTTCAGTTCAGTTCAGTCTCTCAGCTGTATCTGAGTCCTGCAACCCCATAGACTGCAGTATGCCAAGCTTCCCTGTCCATCACCAACTCCCGGAATTTACTCAAACTCATGACTACCAAGTTGGTGATGCCATCCAATCATCTCATCCTCTGTCGTCCTCTTCTCCTCCTGCCTTCAATCATTCCCAGAATCAGGGTCTTTGCAAATGAGTCAGTTCTCATCAGGTGGCCAAAGTACTGGAGTTTCAGCTTTAGCATCAGTCCTTCCAATGAATATCTGGACTAATGTCCTTTAGGATAGATTAGTTGGATCTCCTTGCTGTCCAAGTACTCTCAAGAGTCTTCTCCAACACCACAGTTCAAAAGCATCAGTTCTTCGGTGCTCAGCTTTCTTTAGAGTTCAACTCTCACATCCATACACGACTACTGGAACAACCATAGCTTTGACTAGACAGTCGTTTGTCGGCAAAGTAATGTCTCTGCTTTTTAATATGCTGTCTAGGTTGGTCATAACTTTTCTTCCAAGGAGCAAGTGTCTTTAATTTCGTGGCTGCACTCACCATCTGCAGGGATTTTGGAGCCCTCAAAAATAAAGTCTGACACTGTTTCCATGTTTCCCCATCTATTTGCCATGAAGTAATAGGACCAGATGCCATGTTCTTAGTTTTCTGAATGTTGAGTTTTAAGCCAATTTTTTCACTCTCCTCTTTCACTTTGATCAAGAGGCTCTTTAGTTCTTCACTTTCTGCCGTACAGGTGGTGTCATCTGCATATCTGAGGTTATGGATATTTCTCCTGGCAATCTTGATTCCAGCTTGTGCTTCATCCAGTCCAGCATTTCTCATGATGTACTCTGCATATAAGTTAAATAAGCAGGGTAACAATACACAGCTTTTACGTACTCTTTTCCTGATTTGGAACCAGTCTGTTGTTCCATGTCCAGTTCTAACAGTTGCTTCTTGATCTGCATAAAGATTTCTCAGGAGGCAGGTAAGTGGTCTGCTATTCCCATATCTTTTAAGAATTTTTCACAGTTTGATGCGATCCACACAGTCAAAGGCTTTGGCATAGCCAATAAACAGAAATAGATGTTCTGGAACTCTCTTGCTTTTTCGATGCTCCAACAGATGTTGGCACTTTGATATCTGGTTCCTCTGTTTTTTAAATCCAGCTTGAACATTTGGAAGTTCACGGTTCAGGTACTATTGAAGTCTGGCTTGGAGAATTTTGATCATGGCTTTGCTAGCGTGTGAGATGAATACAATTGTGAGGTAGTTTGAGCATTCTTTGGCATTCTAGATGGGAAAAAATGGAAATAGTGACAAACCTTATATTCTTGGGTCCAAAATCACTGTAGATGATGACTGCAGCCATGGAATTAATAGATCCTTGCTCCTTGAAGGAAAAGCTATGACAAAATTAGACAGCATACTGAAAAGCAGAGACATCACTTTTCCAGAAATGTCCAAATAGTCAAAGCTATGGTTTCTCCAACTGTCACATATGGATGTGAGAGCTGGACCATAGAAAAGGCTGAGTGCCGAAGAATTGATGCTTTTGAACTGCGGTGTTGAAGAAGACTCTTGAGAGTCCCTTGGACAGCAAGGTGATCAAAGCAGTCAATCGTAAAGTTAATAAATCTTGAATATTTATTGGAAGGACTGATGCTGAAGCTGAAGCTTCAAAACTTTGCCACCAGATGCAAAGAGTTGGCTCATTGGAAAAAACCCTAATGCTGGGAAAGATGGAGGGCAGGAGGATCAGAGGGCAACAGAGGATTGCCCAACAGACATGAGTTTGAGCAGACTCTGGAAATGGTGAAGGACAGGGAAGCCTGGCAGGCTACAGTCCATGGGGCCATAAAGCTTCAGACATGGCTTAGCTACTGAACAACAAAAAAGTTTGACTGAGAAGTGGCTGTTCCAATCCCTGCAGCTACTATGTTTTTATTAAATTGATAGCATTAATGGAGTTACTGGGCTGCATCTGAGCATACCAATACCACAAATCTAGATTTTAATTTCCCCATATCAATGACTATTGCATACATTTAGCTAGAAGTTTCAAACTTCAGTGGCTTAAGATGCGGATTTCAACTAACTCAGCATTAGTATACACAGGTTATAACCACTGTCGTGTTTGAGATTCCATCTGTTTTTTGTTCTTTGTTGTTTTTTCTCTGGTGGTGGTGTTGTTTTCAAGCCAAGCAAGAGCTTACAGGCTATAAATGCTGAGGGAGATCAGGCTGTGAAGACTGAAAAAGCCTGGTTAGAAACTACACAACTCACCAAGTAAGGAAGATTTAGAGGGTCACAGTTCAGCTGAGCCTTCTCTCTTGTCAAACATATCAAGAGGCAAATAATGTGTGTTTCATATATGAAATTATGATACCTCTAGAAATCAATGAAATGTAACCATCTTTCTTTTTAAAACCTCTCTTTGACCTTTGTATTTTACTTGTTGGTCATCATTTATTTAGTTTTCTTCCAAACTTTTTGTTTCATGTGCTTGTTCTCTCTCTCCAAGAAAGTCAAAAGGTTTTAAGGTCAAGATCCATGCTTCTATTTGTTTTGGATTCACTCACTTTAAGGACTTGGAACACAGTAAGCAGATAACCAAGGAATGCTGACTCTTTACTGCCAAATGGTACAAAGTAGTATAATCTCTCTAGAATTGCATTCTTATAGTCTTTGACAAAGCTAGATATTTCATAAAAAGATAAATATATCATCCTTTTGGAAAACAGTTATATATTTTAGAATAAAACATTTAAAAAATAAATGTTTTTCATGAACAATATCACAACTCTTCACGTGAGAAATGACTATCTCACACCAACAGAATAATAAATTCATTAAAAGTTTCCCAAAATTTCACCTTTTTATAGAAAGGACAGTTTAGCAGTCTCACCAAAATATGGGAGGAATGGAAAACACTACAGTCTTCCTTTGTGACACCATGGACTGAAGTCCGCCAGCCTCCTCTGTCCATGGAATTCTCCAGACAAGAATAACTGGGATGGGTAGGCATTCTCTTCTCCAGGAGATCTTCCTGATTCAGGGATCAAACCTGGTCTCCTGCATTACAGGTGGATTCCTTACTGTCTTAGCCACCAGGGAATCCCATAGTCTCCCTTAAGGGTGGTCAAAAATTATGTCTAAATTTACTCTTAAATGTTCTAATTATAACAACAATAGAAAGCTAATCCACTATCCACCTATAGAGCCTATCAGCTTTGCCTTCAAAATATGCTCAGATGCCCACTACTCTTTTCCATCAGCTCCTACCCAGCATCAAGCCACCGTCACTTTCCCCGTGTGGACCTCTCCACTGGACTCCTGATGTGTGTTTACCTTTGCCTCTTTCGGCTAATTTCTGTTAAAAGCTTGTTTCACTTCTTGTCACTCTTTCTCTCAAAACTCTCTAAATTGAGTGTTTCTCAAATTTTACAGTGACCGATGCTGGAGAGGGGGAAAATTCCCCCTCGACCTTTCTTGAATTCTTGTGGCTGGACTAATAATAGAATTAATACAAGACAGATTAATAGGAGAAAAGAAACATATTTTAATTCATGTACAACGAGGTCTTATAAAAATAGGACCGGACTTAAGAAGTGTCCACAGCAGGCAGTTTTTATACTTTCATAATTTTTAGACAAAGAAACAATAAATTGGTGAGCTACTGACAGGACAAAGAAACTTGGGTTTGGAGTAAAGAATCTAAGCAGAGTTTGGGCTCGTGGTGTTAAAGAAGTAACGAGGTCGGCGTATATAGGTTCCTCCTCTAAGTCCCCTGTTTCTGGTAATATGGGTGCCCTTCCACCTTCAGATGCAGGCGGGGGGTACCTACCTTTAACACCAGAGATTTACTCAGTGCTTTCAGGGAGACAGAAAGGAGGGTTGAGTGTCCCTCCTGTGCTGTGATTTTTAAAGCAACTTTTATTTAAACGAATCAATATGCCACTGTGGCATATTTGGGGGTAGCAAGGTCTGAGCCCTCAAGAACTATAGGATATACTCTGCCCTTCCTGCTCTACTCCACATGTATTTACTATTGCTTCTCTATAATCCACTGAGTTCCACCATCCGGGGCCTGGCTAGTCCTTGGCTAGGCCAACATGGTCCTGCCTTGCCCGTGATAGCTGATTTGCAGATGCAGCCACAGGCCTCACCCCCTCACTTCCCTTAGGCCTCTGCCCTCTTCAGCGACCTTCCCTGACCACTTCACGTAACACAGCACCCTCTTTCCCACTTCTCCGAACTCTCAACATTTTGCTTTACTTTTCTACATAGTAATAACTACAGCCTGGCATGCTGTATTAATAAATAAAATACTGTGTTAATACTACATTATTTATATGAATAAGTATTTACTACATAATGTGTAGTATGCTGAATAAATATTACTGACACTGTATTAATAAAATACACACATTGTTTCCTTATTAGCTGTTTCTTAAAAAAGTCTTATTATTTTGCTAATTATATGTAAGTCCCAGGAAGCCAGGATCTTATCTATTTGGTTCACTAATCAATTCCTATTGTCTCAGTCAGAACCTGGCATAAGTTAGGAGCTCAATTCAAATGAATAAGTACATATGCACAAATGAATCTATGTTTACATTTTACCATATTTTTCTATTAGTCCTACCTTGTTAATATGCATGTTTCAGAAATCACATTAAGACACCATATTCAATGAGGATATGTGGTTCAACTTATATGTAGATCATCTCTTCTATTAAAAATTAATTGTTCTTTTAAGTAACTCTCCCTCCCCATTATTATTTCAAAATTTATAGTTAAAGCTGGTACAGTCTTTAGTACTACTTATAGGCAGGTTACTGTTTAAAGGCAGTGGCTTTCAAACTCTCAATAAGATTATGAACCATGATTTTCTGGAGTAAACTGATGTTTACCTTATACATCTGAAACTTTCTTTTCTTCCTCTCTCTCTCTCTCTTTTATCCTATTTCACCTTTAATTGCATACTTATAATGACCCACTGCACTGATGTTATGACCCATTTTTTTTTCACGGAACATAATGTTCAGTTTGAGAAACATCACTACAGGGTACATAGGAAAGATGTAGAATTCCCAATGATTAGTATTAATGCTTTCACTGCTCATAAAAACAACAACAAAAACAAACAAAATAAGACTAATGAATGTTACATTAAAAAAAAAACCTTTTGAAACCAACTAGTGTATTCTATATCTGTATATGATCTGAAATAGGTATACTATGAATATTAAATGAGTATTTGATATACTAAAGGAATTAGAATATAAAAGTAGAAAACTATTACTTTCAAATTTAAAACATTTAAATGTTATTACATATTTCCCCAGGAAGAATTGTAATTCTTAAACAGCTCTGCTAAATTTATCAGATCAATTTGTAACCAGCAGTTGCCAAAAACAAAGTGATAGGAATTGTTTAGCAATATGATCATTCTCTCAGACAGAATGAAGATATATATTTTTATCTTCCCCATAAACAAATTATTCCTTGGTGCATCAATTCTATCCCAGGAATATTTAGTACACCTTTATTTTCCACTAAATGCTTATCTACTACTCTGTATAAACTTGGAAATATTTGCTTGTACCATTAAAGTAACTTAATAAGAAGTTTAATGTCATCCTTTCTCTCTTGATCCAAATAAACTTTCAGATCCCCATAGATGTATATTCCTAAACTCCTATTTGATTAGTTCACCATACAAACTGCTGCTTCTGCCACTGAAAGCCTTCTCAAGTCACCTGTAAGGCCTTGTCCATCATTAGTACTTCTGATGGTCAGTGTTATGCGTTAACTTCACCAGGTTATACTGGCCAGTTATTCAATCAAATACTAATCTAGAAGTTGCCATCAAGTTATTCTGTAGGTCAGGCTTCTCTGGCAGCTCATCTTGTAAAGAATCTGCCTGCAGTGTGGGAGACCTGGGTTCAGTCCCTGCGTTGGGAAGATGCCCCGGGGAATACTCCAGTATTCTGGCCTCGAGAACTCCAAGGACTCCAAGTCCATGCGGTCACAAAGAGTCGGACACGACTGAGCAACTTTCACTTTCTTTATTTTGTAGATATGAATAACATCTATAATCACTGACTTTATGTAAAGGAACTTACTCTGGATAAACTGGTTGGGCTTGATACAACCTAACTGTTCTGCTATGTTCCCGCGGAATGAGAAATTCTACCTGCGGTAGGCTCCAGTTCCTGCCCAGCAGCTTTCAGCCTGTGCTTCCTGATGGTCTTCATTACGGATTGCAGATGCCTGGCTGGCCAGAACCCTATCCAAAATTGTGTAACCCGTATCTTAAAATGCATCTGTTTATATGTGTGTGGGGGGGGGATGGTTGGGGGGCAGTGGTGGTGATACATTCTACTAGTTCTGTGTTGTAGACGGAACCTTGGCTGACAAAGTACTTTACCAGTGTTAGTATTTTATGCCCAGCACAGCTCTTGTCATTTTGATGGCTTTAGGCCCTGTTGACAGAGCTCATCCTCCTGCGGATGTCTCAGCTTGAAATGGTCATTCCACTCTTGTTTGGACCCTTGGAAACCCTACCTCACTCCTCCTTACATAAAATAGGAATGACTGCCACTCTATGAATCTCCACAGCATTCTATTACGTGTGACTTGAATGGGAAAGAACAAGATCACCTTTTATGTGAGTTTTTTAAAAAGATATTTCCCTATGACATTAAGCTCTCTAAGAATATATCAGCTATGTCATATAGCTCTGAAACTCCACCGACATTCAGTAAAGGTTTAGCAATAGTGTCTTATACATACCAGACATTTAATGAACTAATGGATAATGAAGTGTTATGAGATACATTCCAATCCCAAAGAAAGGCAATGCCAAAGAATGCTCAAACTCCCTCACAATTGTACTCATCTCACACACTAGCAAATTAATGTTCAAAATTAATGCTCAAAATTCTTCAAGTGAGGCTTCAACATCACATTAACTGCGAGCTTCCAGATGTTCAAGCTGGATTTAGAAAAGGTTGAGGAAACAGGATCAAATTGCCAACATCCGTTGGATCATAGAAAAAGCAAGAGTTCCAGAAAAACATCTGCTTCACTGACTAAGCCAAAGCCTTTGTGTGGATCACAACAAATTGTGGAAAATTCTTAAAGAGATGGGAATAGCAGACCACCTTACCTGCCTCCTGAGAAATCTTTATGCAGGTCAAGAAACAACAGCAAGAACCAGGCATGGAACAACAGACTGGTTCCAAATCGGGAAAGGAGTAACATCAAGGCTGTATATTGTCACCCTGCTTATTTAACTTATATACAGAGCACATCATGTGAAATCCCAGACAGGATGAAGCACAAGCTGTAATCAAGATTCCTGGGAGAAATATCAATAACCTAGGATGCAGATTAATGCCACCCTTAGGGCGGAAAAACGAAGAACTAAAGAGCCTCTTGATCAAAGTGAAAGAGGAGAGTGTAAAAGCTGGCCTAAAACTCAACATTCAGAAAACTAAGATCATGGCATCTGGTCCCATCACTTCATGGCAAGTGAAGGAAACAGTGGAAACAGTGACAGACTTCATTTTCTTAGGCTCCAAAATCACTGTAGATGATGACTGTAGCCACCATAAAATTAAAAGACACTTGCTCCTTGGAAAAAAGCTATGGCCAACCTAGGCAGCACATTAAAAAGCAGAGGCATTATTTTGCTGACAAAGGTCTAGTCAAAGCTATGGCTTTTGCAGGAATCATGTATGGATGTGAGATTTGGATTATAAAGAAAGAATTGATGCTTTTGAACTGTGGTGTTGAAAAAGCCTCTTAAGAGTCCCTTGGACTGCAAGGAGATCAAACCAGTCAATCCTAAAGGTATTAATCCTGAATATTCAATGGAAGGACTGATGCTGAAGCTGAAGCCCCAATACTTTGCCCACTTGATGTGAAAAATTGATTCACTGGAAAAGACCCTGATGCTGGGCAAGATTGAAGGCAGGAGAAGGGGATGACAGATGATAAGACGGTTGGATGGCATCACCCACCTAATGGACATGAGTTTGAACAAGTTCCAGGAGTTGGTGATGGACAGGGAAGCCTGGTGTGCTGCAGTCCATGGGGTTGCAAAGAGTTGGATACAACTGAGCAACTGAACTGACTGAAGGCATATATAAAAAAAAGCAAAATTTTGAAGTTATATAGACTTCAGTTTTTTAAGCCTGGCTCTGTCTTACTAGGTTTGTGACAATTTTGATGTTTTTGTTGTTATTTAGTCTGAGTCATGTTTGACCCTTTTGGGACAACATGGACTGTAGCCTGCCAGGCTCCTCTGTCCATGGGATTTCCCAGGCTAGAATACTGGAGTGAGTTGCCATTTCCTTCTCCAAGGGATCTTCCTGACCCAGGTATCAAACCCGTGTCTCCTGAATTAGCGGGTGGATTCTTTACAACTGAGCCCCCTGAGAAGCCCTGTGAGAGCAGGCATAATATTTAAATTTTCATCTTTAGTTTTCTCTTTTGTGAAGTGACGATAACATTAATAATCACTATATTGGTTCAAATAAAAACACACCAGAACAGTGACTTGCATATTATGAGACTCAAAGAAATGTAACAATTTTGTAATTATCTTGAATATGTTATTATGCATCAATTCATAAAATACATACTGAACAACTAGAGTGAGACAGGCACTTTGATAAGGCCAGTAAAAAATTAAAGATAAATTAATGATTGCTAACATTTATGAGTAGTAGTTATTTTATTCCAGATACTGTTTTAAGACTTTATGTAACACCTTTATATCTACAACAATCCTAATTGAGAAGTTACTCTTATCCCTATTTGCAGATTAATAACCATAGACATAGTAAGGTAAGATAATTTGCCCCAAACTACGTAGCTAGTTAGTGTTGGAGTCACGGTTAAACCATGGCAATTTGGTTATAGATTCTGTTTTTTACTTCTGTTGCCCCAAGGTATTTCCTGTGGACATGGATTTGCTTGCAAGTGACATCTACTCTAAGAAGAGACAGAGAAAATTTTCAAAAATAACTACTAAACGATAAATCTTTAAAGTGCCACAAAGAAGGGAATTCAGAAAAAAATAATGTTCTTCAAACATTTTTAATGCTACTTGGTCCACATGATATCCCTCAGGAGACCATATGAGAAGGAATGGAACCAACCTGCTCTTCCACATTTGACTGACCCCAGTTTGGACAATGTTTCTGTGTCCTCTGCTTTGGGTGTCTTATAGTTGTTATGGGCCCGTGAATCAGCACAGGCAACTTACCCACGCAGACAAGCAGATTACCATTGTCATATTAATTCAAAGAGCTAAGGATAGTTCTAATTACAGTAAAATTTTTTCAATCCTTTATAAACTAGTTTTTAAAATGAGGTACTTCAGTCACTTATAAAAGTGAATAATGTCTGGTGGTTTCACATGAAGGATATAATTCTACTATGATTGATAACAGAAAAAAAAACAGCATGGGCTGTAAAATTATAGTGGTTTTCTACATTAAATTTTTTTTCTATGAGGATTTCATGCAGTGTATCAATAGCTAACATGAAGGATATCTGTGGAAGAGATGGGTAATATTAACTTTTTTTTTCTCTTAAGCTGTTAAGCAAACTTTTCATGCTAATTCATGACAATCACTCCTCATGTTAACTTTACAGGGGAATTCACGAGCATCGTAGTGATTTCCAGTATGTTAATTTCACAGAGAAAGCATTTTTGAGCATTTTCTTTGCTGCACAGTCAGGCAGTAAATAAATAAGTGCTACATGCCAGAAAGCTCACAGCTGAGCAACCCTCTAGAAGAATTTCTTCTAGATGGCCTTTTAAATGCTGCTTCCTGCTGATTCAGACTCAGACCAGTGCTCTAGAGGTTTCCCAGAGAGCTCTCCACTCAATAACTTTATAGAAAAATTTTCCTGAAATAATTCTGCATAACTAATCTCTTTATATCTCACTAATTCACTGTTCATAAAAATAATTTTACTATTTTCTATTTCCTCCCCTGCCATCTCTGAAGGTCAATTGCTTATGTCTGGCCCACTCTCTTATTCCCAAATACAACACATGTACACCCATGATAGATTCATGTCAATGTATGTTAAAACCAATACAATATTGTAAAGTAAAAAATAAATAAATAAAATTCGCTTTTGTCTCTTCCAAATTTAAACAGACTTCTCTGAAATCTACTCTATGCTTAGTGTTCATTAATTATAAAATAATACCTTTCTTTCAAGACCCTTCTGTAAATGGCATTCATTCATTTGGACATGCTTCCAACAACAGCAGTGAATCAAATTTTTGAAGACATGGAGTATGGATTATTTCTATTTCTCTATTAAAATTCAGGACTTGAATAAAAGATTCATATAAAATATGCACTTTTCCTGTGTTTTCTTAATAGTTTGTTTGTCTTCCTTTTTTGTGTGTTATAATTGCACTCATTAAAATTTAAGCTCATTTGCAGACTAGTTTTATATTTGTCTGTGTAATGAAACATTAAGTATTTTTAAAGGAAGCTAATTTATTTGTTGTTTTGTTTCTTATTGGCCATGATACTGCAAATAATTTTAACAACAGCCAAAGTCATTTGAAGAAAATACACTCATGACTTAAAGAGAAATTATAAAAAGAACATTTATTTAGGAAGTAAAACAACTTCCCTTATTATATGTTACAAAATTACTTTATGCAAATATTTTTTCAGGGATTATCTACTAAGAAATACCAAAGCATAAACAATCTTTCTAAGATCAGTCATAAACTAGCAATAATACTATAGCAAAATAAGATTCAATAATACCATATGAACTATTTTACCTTTGCATTATAGGGAATGTAATGTTTTGATAAAGCCTCAGGAGTATGCATCCATGTTTTGTCTGCAATGAAGAATACACAATGTTAAATTAAAACTTGGGTTCTAAGGGTGTCATATTCATGTATTAGCATTTATAGAGTCTGATATGGGTGGGAACACTCCTAATTCTAAGACAGTTTTGCTAAAGTGAGAAAGAATAGCTAGTCAGATATAAGAACAATATAACCACACAGTAATTATAAGATTCTCTCCTTAACTTAAAAATATTTTCCTTTTATAAGTTTTCAAGTAATAAAACAATTCTGAATTTTTTAAAGAATATGTTTTTAAAAACCAGTTGGGCTATGAGTAATTATATCAATCATGTGAATAATTATGTTTTTCTTCTTTCACTTGATAGTCTCATAAATTATAGGTTATTTTTGCTAATTACTTTTTCAATAAATAGTAATCCGCTCTTTACTCATGACTATTATTCTTTAGTATCAAAAAATGACAATTTCTAAGGGGACATTTTAACATTAGACTAACAACTACATTTATACAAAACTGAAATAAATCAATCTACTAAATTCACTTAAAAATTAATATTAGGATAGTTTTTTAGTATCGATTTAGAGAAACATTGATTGTGTGTCAATTATCATGTGTTTCAGATATAAATAATCTTAAATACAGTAATTTGAATTTATTACATGATTCAAATTAATGTAGTAGAATAATGAAGCTTCCCAGGTGCCACAGCAGTAAAAAAATCCACCTTGTCAATGCAGGAGACATGGGTTTGATCCCTGGAGGGGGAAGATTACCCTGAAGGAAGAACTGGCAACCACTCTAGTATTCTTGCTTGAAAAATTCCATGGACACAGGAGACTGGCAAGGTATTATCAATGGGTTACAATGATTTGAACACAACTGGGCAGTTGAGCATGGTAGAATAATAGAAATAAAAGTAAAAGAACAGAAGATATTGAAAGTAATTTGTATTATACATTATTAGCAATAATAGAAAATAAATTTGTCATTCAAATTTTGAATTCGATTTATATATTTCACGTATCTTCCAAAACATTTTGTGGAACACATAAGCAGGAAAAAAGCAAAACACGTTAATGTTTACACAAATCAAATTTGGTTTTTTTTTTTTTTTTTACAAACTGCAATTGTGTGTAGTAAAACTTCTCAATCTTCAAATATATTATGTCTTCCTAAGTGGATTTTTGTGAGTATTTTACTCTTCATTGGAATTCAAAAATTTAGAATCAGTACTATACATAGAATAAAATTAAAGACATATTTTTACCATGAAAAATATTACATAAGTATATATTAAAATAAAATCAGGTTACTAACAAAGCATTTTTTGAAAAGGATGGTAACAGAAACAAGTTCAATACTATTAATATGTTATCAAACGGGGAATCTGAAGACAAACTGGCATACATTTCTGAAATTTTAATTATTTTAATCCATTTAAAAGATACTGGCTTATATATGAAACATGTTTATGGGTTACAAGGCAATATTCAAAAAAATTTGAAGACAAAACATGAGGGATCTATAAAATCCTGTGCTCATGGTGCAATTTAGGGCTATTTCTGACTGCTGAAGTGGATATGTGACAACCGCACTTGGGTGAAATATCTTGAGAAGCAATACATCCTAGGTTTCAAAAAGCAGTACTAATATACTGACATTGACATATAAAACTCCTATTTCTTGTACGGATTTTCATTTTAACAATAGTTTTTATGATTGGTACTGAATAGTGGTATGACTAATTCAAGAATAATTTATACTTAGATGTGGAAAACAGTATTGCACTTGCATATTAAAATAAATAATCACAATAGTATACATCAAAGTAATACAAATACCAAAGACTTGCCTTCAGGAAACCTAAAAAATATATCTAATTTCTTCTTTTACCCCTTAACACAATGCTTTTCATGTCTCTTTTTCTAAGACACTAAACATAGCTCAGGAGGATATAAAGTCTAACTAAACTTTGAATATGATGGTTCATTTCAATCCTGAGGGAGAGAGATAATTGTTTTTCCCGTAAGACACTATTATTTGAAAACTGATGATACTGTCTTTGTTATAGTCTCATATTGCAGTAACCTAAAAAGAGGGTGGGTATATCCAGTTGTTACTGGTGACAGACTGAAATAATCACAATATTAAATTACCACTAGATAAGCTGCAATTACTACAGTGACAAAAGATCTACACCCACACACCAAATGCAGACAATTTAATGGGTGTTCATGTCATACCTCTTGTATAGGTAGTGCACTCATTAAACCTGAAGGATTTCCAAAATGAGTCATTAATGTCATTCTAATTTATACTCTGGCAAAAGAAAAAAAAAAAAGAACAAACCTATATGCTAACTTATATAGATGTGGCTGACCTTGAAGAGAGGGTATAGATGATGGTCTTTGGTCATTTTATGGACCCACAGAAGATATTAGATACAGGGAAATGGTGAAGAAACAGGAACATAGATACTCTAGAGTGTGTTCCTTTTCTGGAAATTATAAAATATAATCTCTAACTTAATAGTGATCATTCACATAAAAGCAAATGTCAGCATTTCAAAATACTTGACAGGTGTCAAACCAAATTGACTACTGGACCCATGAATCTGGTGTTCAAAATGTATTTAGATTTAGAGGTCATCTAGAAAGATGCAGGCAACATCATTGTTCTCATATCACAAGAGCTTAACATAGTGAAATAACCTATTTTGAATATATTAAATATAAAACTAAGTATTTATGGATGAATGGATATATCTGAATACAACTTTTCATGAAAAGAAAATTACTGAATTATATTTAAATATTATTGAAATTTCAAGTGTTTTGTACTACAATTATATCTACTCATCAGTGTATCAACTCATATGTTAAAGAACACAAGTATAACTAGTTGAATTATTTAATCACATTTATTCATGTGCTATGTTTTATGTTTTTTAAATTAAATTATTTTTGACATAAGTAGAATATAGGATTTTAAAAACTAAAAAAGTAAGCTAACATAGGGAAAGAAAGAAGATATAAAACATTCATTAAAATTTAATCTTTGACTATGAGGTTAGATAATTTTTACAGAGATCTTCAAAATAGTCCAACATGATGCAATTCTAGTATATTCAGATTTTTTTCAGAACCTATGAGCACTTCTGTCTGTGTGCATGCTAAGTCACTTCAATTGTGTCTGATTCCTTCAGACCCTGTGGACTGTAGCCTGCCAGGCTCCTCTGTCCATGGAATTCTCCAGGGAAGAATACTGGAGTGGGTTGCCATACCCTCCTTCAGGGGATCTTCCCAACTGAGGGATCAAACCTACTGACCCAGGGACTGAAGCTGTCTCTTAAGTCTCTTGCTTTGGCAGTCTGGTTCTTTACTACTAGCGCCACCTGGGAAACTCATTCTAATAACCATTAAAGCACTTGAAAAGAGAATCAGTGAAATGTCTGGCCAATTCAATCAAAGAATACCAGACCAATGACTAATTGGGAGATTTAATAAAAAGAAAAGAAAATTATGTTTAAGATAACAATCTCTTTTCCTTGGGTTTCTGATAGCCAAGATGACTTAGTAAGTTTGCATGTAATAACTGAGTAAACTGGATATATGAAATAAGATAAGTTTTTAATGATAGAAGACAATCTTTCTTTGTTTAGAGTACAGTGAAGTAAATGTTGATAATAGTTATTGGAAAGATGACTTGACTTATTTGTTTCTAGGGCTATAATTACAATTCCAAATGATTAAGATGTATGAATTCTCTCATAAAACTTCAGTTTTGCATCTCAAATTAAAATTCAACAGATAGTGCTATTGCTTGAAATTGGAGCACAGGCTCCAAGAAGTTTTCTTTAACAACCATATTAAATGAAAGCATTTGAAGTGACTGGTGAACTTAAGGCAGAATTTCTGCACCGAGTTCCAACTGAATTGGAGTGAAATAGTGATCAATAATTTTCTGATAAGAATACTTAATCATTAGACTTGAAAAAGAAAAGAGAAAGTCAAAAGAAATTTAAAGAAAATGAAGCAAAAGAGGAAATAACAAGTGCTTCTTCTTCTTTATTCTCTACCTCGATACTTTTCCTTATAGTTGCACTCCTACCATCTTCAAGCAAGGCAAATATACAATCACTGCTTACTCACCTTACTATCCAACTCTTGGGATTTCCCAACTAAAAATCACTCCAAATTCCCTTCAGATAAAAAGCAAATTAGAAAAAAAGAAAAGACCTAGAAGTATCTTTAAAAATCATGATAGCATGTTTAAAGTGATGAGTTGTGACATAAGGTTTTTTATTACTTTATTAAAAATACTTCTATATTTCAGAGAATTATTTCCAGACTTCTTTTTTTACTAGGTAAAAGGAATAAAAAGAAATGTGACTTTATTTTTGGTATATGTTTTAAATCAGAAGCAAGCTACAAAACATAATAAATGTCATTTTGCCTTACCCTTATCCTGAAAAATAAATAAAATAATAAATTCTTAGTTTCCTAGGGTTGAAAAGTGACTGAAAGTTCTTCACATTACCTAATCTCTACTGAATACACTAATCCTCTGAACCATATCCAAATGTTTGAACACCTCACATTTCAGAAAAGAAAAAGAAAATACTTTGAATAATTCCATTATATTTTGGCAAAATTTTATTGGAATTTTTTTCCCTCCATTTAATCTATGACATTACGATTTACACCAACCTTTATTAAACTTTGCTCCATAACCCAGTGACAACATTCAAACATGCAAAGGTCTTCAAACATCGTAAGACCATACCATGGGTTCTCAGCCATGCTTTCATTTGCAATCATCATTGAGGTGATCCTAGCCTCTCTCAAGCAGGCATGTTACAATGTGTCAATCCCTTAAAGCAAGAATACATTGCCTGAGGACGTGGAGTAGAACAGAATGATCTGTTTCCTGGTTCAAGACAGTTCATTATTCATTCATTAGAAAATGAACTGGAATCTTGACTTTATCTCTTATCTATGCATGTTTTACCTACACAGCAAAGTTTAGCCGTGTTTTACCTACACAGCAATTAACTGCATTTTCTAAACAATAACAATATAGAAATAAGTATAGACGTGTTGTATTTTCTGAACCCATGTTTGGCAATTAACAGTATCTTATTACATTTATGGTGTAGATTATGAACTAACTCATCATTTTCCCCCCATATACCTATAATCCTACCACATCTGTTATCTCTTCCTACTTTCAGTCCCCTAACAACTTGGGTAGCATTATTTAAGTATTCTCTCCCAAGTCATTTATAGTATGTTAAATAGGAAAGAGCCCAGTGCCCACCACCAAAGAACTCCTTCTAGAATGGCAGGATACATTTTTTAACTCTACTGAAATATATAAGACTATCAAATTTTTCTATCTTTCCTATAAATGTATCATGAAATATTTTGTCAAATGCTATGTTTTCTTGCCCTTTAAGAAATAACATGCAACTAGCTGTTTTCTTCATTCCTGTACTGATAATTATGATATATTCATACTTATTTTAAATTTCTACTATAAAATTAATAACTAATTTATTTTGGTCTCATTGCTATCAGTTCACTTATCATCAATTCTAATAACGTTTTTCAATAAAAAGTGAAGTGTATGCACAAACATACACCTACACATAAGTTAATTTAAATCACTATAACCTATGTAAGCTCAGAAAATTTAGTATTACAGCTATGAAAAGTGAAGTTAGGACTAACTTTTTAAGTCAGATCACTATTTTTTGCAATTTCACACCACAGAATCAAACTTCCAAAGAACATACTGCCAAGTTTTCTGGACTAAACGAATTAAACAACCCCACTCTTTCATTAGGCTGATAATCAAAGGTTAATTAGCAATGTTTGCAGGTTTCTGTTCTATTTTAACTTCATTCTGGAGTCACACGGTTTGATAATTGGAAAAAGTGATTTTTTAACATCTCTGCTTGATTTTCACAATAATATTGAACTGACTTCCAGGTTCTATAAATGGGTACACTTACCTTTCTTTCTGCTAAAAGCACGGTTCATGATGAGGATCAACCAAATTGATGTTCAGTTCAATCACACTTTATATCCTATAAAAACATAAAATAGTAAAGCTTAAATAAAGGAATGTTGACCAATCCCTTTTATGCAAATTATTTTAATTGCAAGGTTTTTTAAAATTTTTTAGATGTTTATAAACAATATTCTGAAATATCCTGAAGGACAATAGGTGAGAATAAACATAAGTACTCAATATTATGAGTGGTACAGCAGGTAAGAACAATATATCAAATGAAATTTCTCCAAAGTTCCTTAATTTCCTTGTTTATTCTTTTATACATCTTTCATTAATTATATTTACTTACAAATTTAAGAAGAAAGAAGGTTAACTTTTCCCTGAACTTGTCAGTAAGAAGTATGGTAATATTTTGGATTATCATTAACAGCAGTGGTGGATAAACAGGGGTCATCTGCTAATGCAAGTGGATATCATGCCCCTCTCCCTGCCATCATGCTATGCTGGGCAACTCTACCCCATGATACTCCAGGCAGCTGCTGCCTGTCTTTTGAAACCAAGGCAATGGGGCATTTCCCGCTCCTCATCCCTGAAACCACAGAGGGAGCCTTGATGATCCCTGAATCGCCATCTGGATGATGCATCCCTAGTCTTAAAGAACAGTGTGCATTCACAGCCAAATAGATGCCTGGTCATGTCCTGTGGGATCTAAGAAATCCAAAATATTTTCATTATCTCATCCCATCAACATTTCCTTCAGCTGAAGCCAGCAGTGTTTGTTAGAGTAACCGATTAGGTCTGTGAATCACACAGACACTAATCTTAGCAAAGGACAGTTTCTTCATAACCTGGTTCTTCTCTGCCACATGAATTGACTGAGAATTTTCCAAACCTTTAAGTGTTGATTAATTTGTGCAAAACAAATGTATTTCTTTCTCACATTTTACTGTAATAATTTAAAAGAACCAAGCTCCCCCTTTAACATTTTGCTTAGAAATCCCCCACCCCCCCGGTTAAATATCCAATTTTGTTGATTCCTAGTTTTACCCTCCACGAAACACTAGAACACAAATACAATTCAGTCAAGTTTTTTTTTTTTTTGGCCATTTTTTAACAATGATCACCTTTTCACCATTGTTCAAAAACATGTTCTATTTTTTTCCCAAGACCTTAAAAGAATGGACTTTAACATTTGTATTTCTACTAACATTCTGTTCATAATTATCTATGGATTCTCTAAGAAGATGGAGACTTTCTCTCCAGCTCTCTTCTTTCCTTTCTGACCTCTTACCAGAACTGTCTTTAGGAGTCCCTTCAAAATACTCTTGGTTTCTTCTAGCATGCACTTTAGAACTCTTCAAGCTTCTCCCCATTATCTAGTTCCAAAACAACTTCCACATTTTTAGGTATTTGTTCTCAGCAACAATTTTTTTTCTTCTTGGTCTGGTCAGATTGCCATAACAAAATACCTTAGACTGCGTGGCCTAAACAACAGAAATTTATTTTTCACAGTTGTAGAGGCTAGAAGTTTGAGAGTCATACTTTAGCATGCCAGCATGGTCAGGTTTTAATGAGTACTTCCTACCCAACTAGATCCTAAAGACTCCATCTCCAAATATTATTTTTCTGGAGGTAAGGGCTTTGACATATTAATTTGGAGGGGACACAAGGATTCAGTCCATAGCACTCTCCATAAATCTACATAGCAATTGAAGCACAACAGAGAAATTAATCTTTATCATAAAGTCATTTTTACAGTGAAATTACTGCTCTTATGTCCTTGCATTTCTACTCCCAAAGGAAAATTAAAATAGTTAACAGAATTATAAACTATTATTAGGCACTGTTTTGTAGACTTAGATAATGACACAATAGTATCACTGTTATTCATCTCATACTTTACTAATCTTCTCATGATATACACTATTAACACAAGATAGGTAGAGAGTACAGTTTAAGAAATTAGAATGCCATGATAATTGTGTCATGCATAGAAACCGTATAACATGGTTTATTTTCTATGCTCTGAAAGATATTACTATTATTTAAGTGGATTAAAATAACTTCATTTTCTACAATTAATTTATTCATTTAGTCAAAAATTATTTACTGACCACCAGTGCCAGACATTATTCAAGATGCAAAGTAGTACAATAAAGACCAACTATTGTGGTCTCCTCCCAAGAATTACTTTTCACCTAGAAGCTAATAGACATGTTTGTTGTCCTCCAGGAATAAGTGAAGATCAAAAACTTGCAGGAACAAAATAAAACATTTAACTTCTCTGCAAAAATGAAGACACCAATACTAAGAATGAAGAGGAAATCTTAAAGGCAGTCAGAAAAGAAGATATTATTTATAGAGGAACAAAGATTAGGATTGCAGCAACTTTCACATCTGAAACATTGCAAACTAAAACAGAGGAGCAACATCTTGAAAGTATGCAAAAAAAAAACTAAAGCTGGATGAAGAAACAGATCACCTAATTACATATGGGGAAAGGTAAGAGAGCCCAAAGAAAGGCAATGCCAAAGAATGTTCAAGCTACCGCACAATTACACTCATCTCACACACTAGGAAAGTGATGCTCAAAATCCTCCAAGCCAGGCTTCACCCAGTATGTGAACCATGAACTTCCAAATGTTCAAGGTGGATTTAGAAATGGCAGAGGAACCAGAGATCAAATTGCCAACATCCGTTGAATCATCTAAAAAGCAATAGTTCCAGAAGAACATCTACTTCTGCCCTCTTGACCATGCTCAACCCTTTGACAGTGTAGATCACAACAAACTGTGGAAGAGTCTTCAAGAGACGGGACTACCAGACCCACTCGCCTGCCGAGCAATCTGTACGCAGGCCAAGAAGCAACAGTTAGAAATGGACATGGAACAACGACTGGCTCCAAATTGGGAAAGGAGTACATAAGGCTGTATATTGTCACCTGGTTAAGTTAATTTATACAGAGTACATCGTATGAAATACTGGGCTGGATATGAAGCACAAGCTGGAATCAAGATTGCCAGGAGAAATATCAATAACCTCAGATACGCAGATGACACCACCCTTTGGCAAAAAGCAAAGAACTAAAGAGCTTCTTGAAGAAAGTGAAAGAGGAGAGTGAAAAAGCTGGCTTAAAATAACATTTAGAAAACTAAGATCATGGCATCCAGTCCCATCACTTCATAGCAAATAGGTGGGGAAACAATGGATACAGTGACAGACTTTAATTTCTTGAGCTCCAAAATCATTGCAGATGGTGACTGCAGCCATAAAATTAAAAGACATTTGCTCCTTGGAAGAAAAGCTACAACCAACCTAGGTAGCATATTAAAAAGCAGAGACATTACTTTGCTGACAAAGGTCTAGTCAAAGCTATGGTTTTTCCAGGAGTCATGTATGGATGTGATAGTTGGACTACAAAGAAAGCTGAGTATCGAAGAATTAATGCTTTTGAACTGAAGTGTTGGAGAAGACTCTTGAGAGTCCCTTGGACTGCAAGGAGATCAAGCCAGTCAATCTTAAAGGAAATTAGTCCTGAATATTCATTGGAAGGACTGATGCTGAAGTGGAAACTTCAATTTTTTGGCAAACTAATGCAAAGAACTGACTCACTGGAAAAGACCCTGATGCTGGGAAAGATTGAGGCAGAAGGAGAAGGGGACAACAGAGGATGAGATAGTTGACGGCATTACCGACTCAATGGACATGAGTTTGGGTAAACTCCAGGAGTTGGTGATGGACAGGGAAGCCTGGCATGCTGCAGTCCCTGGGGTTGCAAAGAGTCAGACACGACTGAGAGAGTGAACTGAACTGAAGAGTGATTTTTCAGGTCCATTTTTAATTTCTTTATAAAACATCATAATATACTGTACATTTTTTCTTATATTTCTTAGAGATCCAGAGGCAAGTAAGTAACTCTGGCTATGTACAAAATACAAATGGGATATATAAATGTGATCAAGAAAAATTCTGTAATTAATAAATTATTCACAATGTATAGAAATATTATCATTCCAAATTTAAGGCCAATTGGAAGTTTAAAATCTCTAAATAAACTTTTTCAATGCATTATAAACATTAAAGGCAGGTGTCATTAAATTAATTATTTTAGTCCCAAATTCTTCATAAAAATCAGTAAATGCATTGACAAAACACCATGAATCCACTTTGCATTCATTTACTCTATAAATTTAACCTTTTTAGCCCTATTGTAAAAGAAGCTTGAAACCAACAATCACTTTTTTTGAATAATCCATCTACATAAGTGTGAAAATTATTTACCAATGTAAAGTTGGTAAATTTCCTACAGATATTTATAAATCAGTTCAGAAGAAGTTTAGAGTGAATTTTTTAATGAATGGCAGTTTCCTGCTTTGCAACCTGCTGCCCAGGCTCTTGCTTTAAAAATTAAATCACACTGTTATGACTAAAGAAACTCTATATGATATGAATATTAAAAGCTGTAAAGTAGTTGGCTCTGAATTTCATTTTTATTGTTATAAGTACATTTAATATCAAATTTTCCTGGAATTCTTTCAAGGTTAAAAGAAAAAAAGAGAAACCTCAAATTGATTAAAACATGGTTCACGTTAATGTAACTCATGCATCACTTTAACATCCTGTTCACTAAGAGATCAGAGATGATACTAAAGTAATGATGACTAATCATTGGATTTAATTCTGTACAAAAGGGAAAACCAGGTGAAGTTTTAAAATAGTTCTTTTCCTGTGAATGCATATAAAACACATTTCTTTTTGCTCTTAAAACTTTTGGGTGCTTTTTGAATATATAGTTCAAGAAGGTAATCCTGAGACAATGTCAGACAATTTTAGATCCTGCATTAACTCCTCCACATTGCTAAATAGTAGTTGCCAACAATTGGAACTTCATTGCTTGCCATGGTAAACGAAATTTTGAAAATCCTCCTGGGAGAACTCGGTTCATTTCTGACACTCTTCTGGATCTACTAGTGTCTATTGTAAATGTACTCTGCTTAAATCTCCTAGTTCTAAGACATCTTCTGATATTCTTCCTCACTGTATTTTAGGACAGTAATTTGCAAAGGGCTCTTTGCTCTTGTGGATCAATACTAAGCGTAGACAAGAAAACAAACCAATATACAAAAGGAGAAGTCATGTGACATGTGTTTAAGAGGCCAGACATTTATAACTTACTAAGAAATAGCAATTTTAGTGTCTTCTGAAATTCCCTACCTTGAGATATAAATGTTTATCACTATTTTCCTCTTTTTTACAATATTCACTCATATCTAACACTTATAAAACAAAAAACCCTTTGCCCTTCCACTAGCTACATTTTGAGACCACTTTATATGGCAAACATTATAGGAATGGGCATCCCAGATGGCACACTGGTAAAAGAATCTGCCTGCTAATGCAGGAGATGTAAGAATCACAGGTTTGATCTCTGGATTGCGAAGATCCCCTCAAGAAGGAAATGGCAACCCACTCCAGTTTTCTTGCCTAGAAAATTCCATAGACAAAGGTGCCTAGTGGGCCACAGTCCGTGGAGTCGCAGAGTCGGACACAACTGAGCTTGATCTTTATAGCAATTAGAAAGTAAAAATAAGTAGGACATGGTCCCTGCTTTCAGGGAACTTACCATCTCGGAGAGTAAGGGAGAAGGATATGTGGCTCTACAGATAGGGGATGAACCCTATACAAGAGGTTGATACCCTTGGAAGAGAGACGATGATGCACAGACAGCTGTTCTGTTCACGGGGAAAGCTTCGGAGGTGTATGCAAACAATCACTTCCTCAATGGGCAATGGTTAAAGGGGGGGATGGAAAAGGCTTCAGGTAGAAGGGCAGAGCACTTGTGGCACAGAACACTTGGGGCATGCAGCTCCTGGCTACACTGCTAATTGCCATCTGGGAGCCATGCACTGGATCTTCTTGAGGGCCTAGGCTACTATGCAATACCCTTGACTAGGAATGGAGGAAGGTCTGTCTAAGAAGAGCTTTAGCATTTGATAATGTGGCCAACTCTTCAGAATGGATTATATATGAGAAAATCTTGGCATAGAAGATCCAGAAATACCAAGTCAGGGAACAACAACAACAAAAAGGACCTGAATTTCTTGCAATGCTAAAAGTAAGGTCTGGGCTTCCCAGGTGACAATAGTGGTTAAAAGAAAAAAAAAACCCGCCTGCCAACACAGGAGACATAAGAGACACGGGTTTGATCCCTGGGTCAGGAAGATCCCCTGGAGGAGCTCACGGTAACCCACTCCATGATTCCTGTCTGGAGAATCCCATGGACAGAGGAGCCGGGTGGGCTACAGTCCACAGGGTCACAAAGTGTGGGACATGACCGAAATGATCTAGTACTGAACAGTAAGGTCAAAGTAAAGGCTGCAGCTGTTGTTGTTCAGTTGTTAAGTCATGTGTGACTCTCTTGTGACCTCAGGGGCTGTAGCACACAGGGCTTCCCTGCCCTTCAGTATCTCAGGGACTTTGCTCAAACTCATGGCCACCGAGGCTGTGATGCCACCCAACCATACTCGCCTCCTGCCCTCAATTTTTCCCAGCATCAGAATCTTTTCCAGTGAATCAGCTCTTTGAATCAGGTGGCCAGAGTAGTAGAGCTTCAGCTTCAGCATCAGTCCTTCAATGAATATTCAGGGCTGATTTCCTTTAGGACTGACTGATTTGATCTTGCTCTCCAATGGACTCACTCTCAAGAGTCTTCTCCAGCACTACAATAAGAAAGCATCAATTCTTCAGCACTAAGCTTTCGTTATGGTACTGCTCTCACATCTGTACATTACTAATGGAAAGACCATAGCTTTGACTAGACAGACCTTTGTTGGAAAAGTGCTATCTCTGCTTTTTAATATGCTGCTAAGGTTTGTCCCAGCAAACATCTTTTAATTCCATGGTAGCAGTCACCATCGGCAGTGATTTTGCAGCCCAAGAAAATAAAATCTGTCACTGTTTCCACTTTTTCCCTATCTATTTGCTATCACGTCATCAGACCAGGTACCATGATCTTAGTTTTTTGAATGTTGAGTTTTAAGCCAGCTTTTTCACTCTCATATTTCACCTTCAGGAAGAGGCTCTTTAGTTCCTCTTCACTTTCTGTCATTATAGTGGTAGCATCTCTATATCTGAGATTGTTGATATTTCTCCCAGCAATCTTGATTCCAGCTTATGATTCATCCAGCCTGGCATTTCACATGATGTACTCTGCATGTAAGTTAAATAAATAGAGTGACAATATGCAGCCTTGATGTATTCGTTCCTAATGTTGAAGCAGTCTGTTGTTCCATGTCCAGTTCTAACTGTTGTTTCTTGACCTGTATACAGTTTTCTCAGGAGACTGGTGAGGTGGTCTGGTATTCCTGTCTCTTTAAGAATTTTCCACAGTTTGTCATGATCCACAAGGTCAAAGGCTTAGCACAATCAATGAATATTTTTCTGGAATTCTCTTGATTTCTCTATGATCAAACAGATTTTGGCAATTTGATCTTTGGTTCTTCTGCATCTTATAAATCCAGCTTGTACATCTGAAGTTCTCAACTCACATACTGCTGAAGCCTAGCTTGAAGGATTTTGAGCCTCATGTTGTGAAATGAGCACAATCGTACAATAGTGTGAACACTCTTTGATACTGCCCTCCTTCTGGATTGGAATGAAAACTGACATTTTCCAGTCCTGTGACCACTGCTGACTATTCCAAACTTGTTGACATACTGAGTGCAACACTTTAACAGCATTATCTTTTAGGATTTCAAATAGCTCAGCTGGAATTACACCACCTCCACTAGGTTTATTAGTAGTAATGCTTATTAAGGCACATTTGACTTTACACTCCAGGATGTCTGGGTATAGGTGAGACATACCATCATCATCACTTACTGAGAGGCTACAGTGAATCAAAAGGAAAAATGGGCATACACAGGCTACTCTTACTGTCAACGAAAGCTAAGAAATTTGAAATTTACTGACACTGTCTATTCTAAGAGGATTTGAAAGACACATATTCAGAAGTCATTTCCAGAGCTAAGTACGGTGCTCTGGTCAGTAATTATGGCAACATTGGGATATCACAAAACTCAGTTCAGGGACTGAGTATTAGCCTGGGAGGGGGTAACATCACTCATTCCCTCCAGAATGAGGATAACCACAGGTCCTTTTTTCTGTCCTTTCAATGAAAAGAGAGAAAACACCAGAGATGGAGATGTAGTGGAAGTCTCAAACCATCTGAGCTATCCCAGTGCCATGATGAGTATCTCAATATACTTCCATAAGTGTCTAAAAAATTCTAAGCTAAATTTTGGCAGGCTTATATCAGGCTGTTTCAACAATTAGATTGAGATTTTTCATGAAAGCTTCATCCATCGATCAATGAAGTATTTCTCTCCCTTGATTTTCTTCATTATCTTATGCTCTTAATGGGAGGTCAGTTATTTTTGTTTAAAATGAGATAATCACAACA
>ML660200.1:63385952-63413719 GCA_007570785.1 Antilocapra americana | reverse complement strand
ATTAAGCCAAAACTCTATATTGAAACAGATATTATTACAATAGAATAAACATGGCTTTCCTATATGTGGGCCTAAGAGAAACCTAGCTTTAGTTTCATTTTGAATGTTAGATTTTGAAATTCTTTGTATCAGTTTTACTTAACACTTCCTCCCTCTTAAAAATCACAATACACTGTTACTCCCTTTCATTTTCGTTGTGCACAAAAAAGTTACACCTTTTTTGATCTGTCTGCTGTTTTCATCATTTCACCAAACACTTTGATATCCTTAACCTGACTGTGCTGAGAACTTGTGGGAGCCAATCACTGAGGGAGCATTATCTTTGGCAAAACTGTCTGAATTCCTTTGAAAGACTAGAATAAAACAGCTTGACTGCTCAATTAATGCTACTACAGTCTAGGACTAAGACAGAAGGGATCTTGACTGGAATTCATAAAATATATATTGTGTTAAGTTTCAGTTGATTTCTACAGACAAAGCAACAACATAAAACTTTGTACCTCAATTTCAAATTTTTTGCCTGCCATTAGGGTATTTAGCTGGAAAAGCATTTTTCCATTTAAATGTCTTGCTTTAATGTTATCTTTTGATTTTTTTTTGACATGCATGACAAGTAGTTTTTATCTTTATGTTAAATTCTAACAACCAAGGATTTATAAAAGTACATAGATTTCTTCAATAAAATTAGAGATACCAAGAGAACATTTCATGCAAAGACGGGCACAAAAAAGGACAGAAATGGTAGGGACCTAACAGAAGCAGAAGATATTAAGAAGAGGTGGCAAGAATACACAGAAGAACTATACAAAATTTTTTCATGATCCAGATAATCAAAATGGTGTGATCACTGACCTAGAGCCAGACATTCTGGAATGCAAAGTCAAGTGGGCCTTAGGAAGCATCACTACAAACAAAGCTAGTGGAGGTGATGGAATTCCAGTTGAGCTATTTCAAATCCTAAAAGATGATGCTGTGAAAGCGCAGCCCTCAATATGCCAGCAAATTTGGAAAACTCAGCAATGGCCATAGGACTGGAAAAGGTCAGTTTACATTCTTATCCCAAGAAAGGCAATGCAATGCCAAAGAATGCTCAGACTACCACACAATTGCACTCATCTCACACGCTAGTAAAGTAATGCTCAATATTCTCCAAGCCGGGCTTCAACAGTACTTGAATGTGAACTTCCAGATGTTCAAGCTGGTTTTAAAAAAGGCAGAGGAACCAGAGATCAAAAGGCCAACATCCACTGGATCATCGAGAAAGGAAGAGAGCTCCGGAGAAACATCTTCTTCTGCTTCATTAACTATGCCAAAGACTTTGACTCTGTGGATCAAAACAAACTGAAAAATTCTTAGAGATGGGAATACTAGACCACCTTACCTGCATCCTGAGAAATCTGTATGCAGGTCAAGAAGTGACAGTTAGAACTGGACATGGAACAACAGACTGGTTCCAAATAGGAAGGAAAAGGAATATGTTTAGGCTGTATGTTGTCAAACATTCTCTGGTCTACTGTCTCTAAATGTACCATCCTCATACATCCTACATTCCTACCAACATCCTATTCTTTCCAGTCTTGGTTACTCCTCCTTATAAGAGAACAGCCCTTTTCTGTCTAGCCTTTGATCCTTGGCATAGTCTCCCTACTGCAATCACTTACTCCCATTATTGCAGTAATCTTATCAAATAAGGTCTCTCTTCTCAATCTATATTTGAATTTATTTTTTATTTGACACTCCATTTTACCATATTTAGAAAGCTCTGTTAACTAACATCTACCTACTTCATTGAATTAATTTGCAAATTTTGCCTTGACTAAATCTAATCAAATGGAGTTAGCCCTCTCATTTTTCACATTCATGGGTGCCTTCATTTCACCATCAAATAAACTGCAAAAAGATATCTTACAAAAGTAAATGAATGTGGCTTGTAAAAATTTCATTATTTTTGTATCCCTAGCATCAAGTTCACATCTACAGTAAATATCAGTAAAATTACAAGGTGAATTAACTAATTTGATTATACCTTAATTATAAAGTTAATTAACAAACTGTTTTCAAAAACAATATATATTATATTGTAATACAAGTATATATCTTAGTTCCCACAATCTGCTGAAAATGTGTAAAAAAGAAAAGTCTTGAATTACTTTGAAGATATTTTCAAAGTTAGGAAAATTTCTAAGATTGTTTAGTAATCCAATTAACAAAGCTATACTCTTATTACATCCATAGTACAGAGTTATGACAAAAAATGCAAATAAATACAATGTACTTCTTCATCAAAAAAAACAGTATTAACAAGCATAATAATAGCCATGATCATTCTCAGACATAAAAAATATTTTCCTGTGCTAGACAAAAAGAAATTAATTTTAATAATACAACTGGTAAAACAAGATAAACGAATGAATAACTTGATAAAGCCATGCATATTTTGAGGCTTCCCTGGTAGATCAGACAGTAAAGAATCTGCCTGCAATACTGGATACCTGGGTTTGACCCCTGACTTGGGAAGATCCCCTGGAGGAGGAGGGCATGGCAACCCATTCCAGTATTCTTGCCTGGAGAATTCCATGCAAGAGAGCTCCACAAAGGAGCCTGAGGGGCTACAGTCCATGGGGTTGCAAAGAGTTGGACAGGACTGAGTGACTTTCACTCTCATCTTCATGTATATTTTCAGACTGAAGTCCAGCAGACACTGTGATTGTTTCAATAGCAAAAAATAAAGAAAAAAAAATTTAATAAGGCAAATATTCTTTCTAGGTTAAAGTTTTCATAGAAACAAAATTTTAAGAATAGAAGGAAATGAAGATAGTATCTACCTAGGACTAGGGGAAAATACTTGCAAATGAGAAAAGAGTAACAAGTCATTAATAAGTGAACCAAATGGAAAATATTAGTATGAAAATATGTCTGAAAGTATAGAAAGTCATAAAAATAATTTGCAGAATGGTAAAATTAATAGATGAGTTATTGAACACAAAGATTAAATGGAGAAACTCTCCTAGAGGACTACAGAAAAGAGTGTGGAGATATATCAAAGAAATACTGAGAGATTTATAGTATAGAAATAAAAGTGCCAAAATCTAGATCCTGAGAATACCAGAAAGAGAGAAATATAATGATCAGTATACATTCAAAAAAGTTATGAAGTGAATTTTCACAGAATTAAAACTGACTATGAAAACTATAAAATAGAAAGTTTCAGACTTAGGCATATTACAGTAAAATTTAGAATAGTAAACTGCAAGACAATATGCAACACACATAGGCAGAAATAGATTACCTACATAGCAACAAGCACCAAATTAATAAAAAACCTCTTAACTATAACAAAGGATGCAAAAAAGACAAGTAACCAATATTTTCAATGTATTCTGAAAAAAACGAACTTTGAATTGTGAATTGTTATAAGAAGTAACTATAATATAATATAATGTGGGAGTAATAACTACATTGAAGACGAACAATGCCTCAGAATTGTTATCACTGAAAAAATTTATTTTGGTTTAAGAAAGTACTAAAAATATTCTTGGGCATAGTAAAATAAGAAAAGAAACAAATCCAGCTTTTGTAAAGGAGAGAGACACTAATTTTACCAGGGCATTTTATCTTAAGAACAATAATAGCTAAAGTAGGGCTAGAAAAGGAGAAAAATAGAGATAGATGCAAACATTATAAATGAAACCTACATATTGTATATATATATATAACATGTTTTGTCAGAAAATAGAAAACAAAAGCTGTCTAGTTAATTTATTAACTAGTATTAATATAATTTTATTCCAAAATAAAAACTAATTAAAAAATTAGAATATGCCCATTTATATGTGAAATAGATGCAAAAATCATGATAAAATGTTAGCTACTGAAGCGGGAGAAGAGGTAAAGAATGAGCATAAAAAGAACAGAATCAGAGGGAAGATCGTGACTGTGAACAGCCCTAATGAGTATGACTATTTCAATACCTTGCACCTGCAGTCAATATATACATCTTTGTACAAGGCTGACACTCTCAAGCCTTTCTTCTTTATTCAGTCGCCCAGGGTACAGGCAGTTCTGTGGTACACTTATGGGGTGATGTCAGAGCTGCTGCCCTCAGCACAGGAAAATGCAGAAGTTCATTTCAAACTAAAAAACAATACCTTCCATTCAATGCAGACATTGAGACTGGGACCTCCCAGCTACTTGGTGTTCCTTTTATGTCTTTTCCTTGGGTACCTCGTGGTAGCTGTTTCAGATACTTTCTACGCTCATCAAGTCATATGCCCGGAGATAACTTTGCCTCCTGCTTTACTGAGATGACTGATGACAGCCTGTCCATATTTTTTTTTTTTTCTATTATCTCCACTAGTCACTTGGACAATGATGATTACTCACTTTAAGGTTGAGATCCTAATACCCAGTCATCAATCTCTGCCTATTCTCTTCACCATCTCTCTTATCTCAGAGGAACAGGAACATCTCACTCTCTACACTGGTGCTCTTTGTTCTAACTTAATCTCAGTTCTTTCCAGTTCTTGAGAATCAGCATGGTTATCATCCTCATTCCACCAAGAGATGAAAATCTTTAGAGTAACAGATTTCTCTTTTAACTTTTGCCACAAAGTTTCTGAAATTCTGGCTACTTTTCTCACTGTGTCATGTCCTCAGACCTTTTGAAATATCTTCTGATTTATATTTCAAAGAGAGACCTGACTAGTCTAATTGATGGATGGATATTGAAAGTAAGAGAAAGAGAACTCAAGGACAACTACTTTCCTTTTTATTTTTAGCTGAGTAAATCATAGTATCACTATGAAAAAGGGGCACTTGGGGAAAGCAAAGGCTGGAAAGTGGAATCAAGAATTTTGTTTTGGAGACGCTAGTTCTTAGACATCTAAGAAGAGAAATTGAGTGAACGGTTAGATATAGGAGTCTGCAGCTGGCAGGCAGGGTAGAAACAGAAATGTAATTTGTGAAGTAACCAGTTTATAGATGATGAGGTCAGCTAGGAAGTGGCTATAAATAGAGAAATGATACTTGAACCCACCAGCATGCCAAATTTTATAAACTAGGCAGAATAAGAAGATTAAGCTGGGGGATGGTTAAGAAACAGCCACCAAAGTCAACATTAAAACCAAGAAATTGTGCAGGTCTGGCATCCAAAGGAAGAATGTTTTCAGTAAAAAAAAAAAAAAAAACGATTAAATAATACTGACAAATCTACAAAAGGAAAGCTTGAGAAATAGCTATCAGCTTCAAAACATGGAGATTATGGGTGACTTTTGCATTGTAGTTTCAGGGGTGAAGGGGCTAAGACAGTTTGATTGGTCCTGGTTCCTGACTGAACAAGTGAGGTAGTAAGACAGGAAGTGGAAAAACTCATGGAATTTCTTCTATAAAGGGAAGCAAGAAATAAGGCACAGGACTTAAGGGTGATGAACTAAAGAAACAGACATTTATTGAGTACTGTTGCATGTGTATTTATGCTGATGGGAAAATAACTTTAGTGGGAGAAAATTGATGACACAGAAAAAGAGGGGATAAACACAAGAACAAATTCCTTGAACAGGCATAAAGGGATGTGGTCAAATCCACAAAGTGAAGTGACTTATTTAGATAAAAGGAAAGGTCATTCACTCATATTTGAAAGTAAGGTTGAGTCATTGAAACATATAAAAACACTTGGTAGTTCAGTAGAATGAGTGGTAAGGAAATACGGAATTTCTCTTCTAATTGCATATAATCCTCCCTGAGTGAGGAAGTGAAGGGATGGAAGGATTAAAGGGAAAAGAAGAAAGGAGGGGTCAGAAAATGGCCATCTCAAAGACAAGAACAAATGTAAGTTGAATTTCTGAGCAATTTTAATGGCCTGATGAGGACTGCGATCTAAACATACATCCGACTGCTCAACACGGTCATGAGTCTGTCTGTGCACTTAACCCATGTAAGCACCGAAGGGTACAGAATCAGAACATAAAAAACCTTGGTCCACGAGACTTGTAGAAGGTGGCAAGAGAAAATGCTTCTAAGTAAGTTGTGAAAAGTTTAAAAATATGTTGGGAAAAACATTCTCCTTGTAGTCCTGGGCATTTTTAATATCCGAAAAGGAGACTTCAACCACGTGATGTGAGTCCATCTCATTATTTTGCACTTTTGTATCCTAGAAACTGCTGTCAGGCACAACCTGGTAAGCTGACTCTGCTTTCAGATTAGTGACCTGGAGGTGAAAAATCTCCTCATTTTGTGATTTCTCTGTAGAAACACACACTTGTTTCTGGATCTGGTGCTTGCTTTCCTTTCATTATTCTTAACATGTAAAAAGAGAAGTCACAAAAGCACAAGCTTCAGTTTTAATGACAACCGGATGGAGAAGAAACAAGTCTGTCCAGGAATAACAAGAATGGTTTCCCCAGCCTTCACACACTTAGCAAGCTAAGTGTGCCTTTAGAATATGTCAAAAGCTGTGTGTATGGGCTTCCGGGGGTGCGGTGGTAAAGAATCTGCCGGCCAGCACAGGAGATGCAGGAGACATGGTTTCAGTCCCTGGGTCAGGAAGATCCTCTGTAGCAGAAAATGGCAACCCACTCCAGGACTCTCAGCTGGGAAATCCCCTGGACAGAGGAGCCTGGAGGGCTACCATCCATGAGGTCGCAAAGAGTAGGACACGACTGAAGCCACTTACCAGGCAGCACTATCTTTGATTTTAGGTTAAAACTTTAATTTCCTGTATGTTACAACATCTATTTCTATCATTCCTAGAAACCGAGTACTTCAATGGATTTGAAATGCCTTAATGCAATTTAAAATTTAGTCTTCTTCCTAGTACATGCCAGCAGGGACATTAAAGATAAAAGTAAACTGAGACAAGAGGTAAGATGTACATATCCCTGAGGTACCTTCTGTAACAAGTGCAGAGCAAAGAATACTTTACAAACACTGTGTTTTCAGTCATGGAATTAATACTGAGAATAATATTAATACAGAGATTAAGAAACCTAAATTAAAATAAGCATTTTTAAATTAAAGGAATACTGGCAAAGTGTAAACACTTTGGAAGTGCTGGATCCACTTAACTCATCTTATAGCATCATTAGCAGATAATCATTATTTAAGGATAAAAATGCAGTATATGCACTATGACAAAGAAGCTGTCTTGGTGGAAGTGAAATCAAAATGTTCTTCTAAAGAGAAACAAATCTGGAGTTTTCTTATGTTTCCCAGTGCTTTTTGGTTCTATTACCATTCTGTTCTCATAATGCAAACCTTATGTGATAATATGCAGTCCAGCTCACTCCCTTAACATTACACAAATGTGCTCACTCAGCAGTCAACAAAATTGACTGAACTGCTGTGAAAGTCTTTGATCATTTCTACACTATCCTTAGCCAGGTAAAGTAAAACAACAACTTGTCTTTCCTCTGCAATGTATCATGTTTTTACTGCTTGAAAGAAAATCCTAAACTATTTGAAGAAAAACTGTTTGAAGAAAATCAGTAGAAAATTAGTCTTTAAAAAACTTTAAATTCAGAAATCATCAACCAAAATAGAAGGTTAAGAGAAGATACCAGTGCTGCTTTTGTTTAAGCTAAAAAGAGTCACTGTATTTCACAGTTTAAGAGAACACATATATATTCATTCACTAAATAAATGATTTAACATAAGGTAAAGGTAAAACTTCGTACCCGCTTGGGCAAAATCAGGAACTGAGCAAGGAAAATGTGGCTGAAGCTTAATGATCTTCAGCTGTGAGACAGTGCTTCAGACTGCACTGGAAATCCTTTTGAAGAGTGAAGCTGGGGCTCCACAAACATGGAGGAATTCCACCCTTGCTTCTGCTGGGTTCCCTGCTCTAGACTATTGGAAGAACAATTCCTTCTAAAGTTCAGGAAGTCCAAATATACCTACTAAACAGAAAACATCTTTGTCTTAAAAAAGAAATCCTATGTCCTGATACCTTCTATTTCTTTTACATTAAGACATTCTGAATTGAAAGGAGTTAAAGAAAAAGATAGTTATACATCTTAGTCCACAGACGCACTGATTATTGCATTTGAAAAAAATGTATAATTGCATATATGTAGATAATATATACATTTATATAATGATTAAATAAACACTGCATTCTTAATAATTTTAATAGTCATATTATACACATTAGTATTATTTTAGGTAATCATGAATTTGCATGTATTAAATATGTAAACCATATATATTGCAACATTGGTTAGAGTTAGAGAGCTTGAATTAGCTGAAGTATAAATGCACACTATTAGAAAAGAATAAGGAAAGGAAAGGAAATCGGAGGCAGAGCAACTTTTTAAATATTTGAATGAATGAACAAAAGAAACTCTATCAAGGCAATCTGAGATAATGCTACATGATACTTCTTTTAAATTCAAGCAAAACCAGTTTCTCACTGAATCTGCCAATAGTGTGGCAATAATTCACTTTGGTCATAGTCTTGTACAACCTTTCCAATGCATTACTTCCAGGCATATGTCAAGACTCTGAATCTTAGAAGAGCAGTGGGAATTGCTTTGCAATCCTTCACGTTAGCAGAAGTGTATTTTCATTTGGTAGATCTATAGCAGAGCTACCCATTTGCATTTTCTAGCCTGACTGTCGTGCTGCATGCCCTACACTGCACACACTAATCCACGGAAGCACTGACGTCTCCCATGGCTAGGCCATCTGTGTTCTCATGCAATTATGTGTTGAGTTCCATAATGCTGTTACTAGAAGTACATTTACTACCAATTAGTATTCATTCCACATAATTTCTTTAGCGAGAAAAATACATATATAGGGAGGCAGGCAAAAGCTGAGGTTCCTAGAGAAAGATTCAGTGGTGAGTATCAGTATCAGTTCAGTCGCTCAGTCGTGTCCGACTCTTTGCGACCCATGAGCCGCAGCACGCCAGGCCTCCCTGTCCATCACCAATTCCCAGAGTCCACCCAAACCCATCTCCATCGCGTCGATGATGCCATCCAGCCATCTCATCCTCTGTTGTGCTCTTCTCCTCCTTCCCCCAATCCTTCCCAGCATCAGGGTCTTTTCCAATGAGTCAACTCTTCGCATGAGGTGGCCAAAGTATCGGAGTTTCAGCTTCAACATCAGTCCATCCAAGGAACACCCAGGACTGATCTCCTTTAGGATGGAAAACTTGTTGGATCTCCTTGTAGTCCAAGGGACTCTCAAGAGTCTTCTCCAACACCACAGTTCAAAAGCATCGATTCCTCGGCACTCAGCCTTTTTTACTGTCTAACTCTCACATCCATACATGACTACTGGAAACACCATAGCCTTGACTAAACAGACCTTTGTTGGCAAAGTAACGTCTCTGCTTTTCAATATGCTCTCCAGGTTGGCCATAACTTTCCTGCAAGGAGTAGACGTCTTTTGATTTCATGGCTGCGCTCACCATCTGCAGTGATTTTGGAGCCCCAAAAAATAAAGTCTGACATTTTTCCCACTGTTTCCCCATCTATTTCCCATGAAGTGATGGGACCAGATGCCATGATCTTAGTTTTCTTGATGTTTAGCCTTAAGCCAACTTTTTCACTCTCCTCTTTCACTTTCATCAAGAGACTCTTGAGTTCCTCTTCAATTTCTGCCATAAGGGTGGTTTCATCTGCATATTTGAGGTTATTGATATTTCTCCTGGCAATCTTGATTCCAGCTTGTGCTTCTTCCAGCCCAGCGTTTCTCATGATGTACTCTGCATATAAATTAAATAAGCAGGATGACAATATACAGCCTTGATGTACTCCTTTTCCTATTTGGAACCAGTCTGTTGTTGCATGTCCAGTATAGAAAAAAATAATAATAATTTACAGATGAAGGAAGAACAAAAAATAGTAAAACAAATTCTCTTCCCCTGAGGTTAACTTCACTATATGACAAGTTTAAATGCAGCTAACTTTACTACATGAAAGCAGAGTTACTACAGGTTAACATATTTTTGTAGGATAAACATTCTTTTTCTCTGTAAGGTTAGGGAAAACGAAGGTAGGGAATGATAGACAACTACATTTGAGAAAACTATGTAATTCACCAAACATATACTATGTGCCTATTTTGTGTCAGGCTCTGGAAATTCAGGTGCTTTCACAGATGTTTTTGATTCATACAGCCATTCTCTGAGCCAGGTTAAATTTTCTTGGGCTTCAAAATCACTGCAGAATCTGTTTGCAACCATGAAATTAAAAGACATTTGTTCCTAGGAAGAAAAGCTATGACCAAACTAGACAGCATATTAAAAAGCAGAGACATTACTTTGCTGACAAAAGTCCATATAGTTAAAGCTATGGCTTTTCCAGTAGTCATGTATGGATGTGAGATGTAAAGAAAGCTAAGCACCAAAGAACTGATGCTTTTTGAACTGTGGTGTTGGAGAAGACTCTTAAGAGTCCCTTGGACTGCAAGGATATCCAACCAGTCAGTCCTAAAGGAAATCAGTCCTGAATATTCATTGAAAGGACTGATACCTAAGCTGAAACTCCAGTACTTTGGCCACCTGATGAGAAGAACTGAATCACTGGAAAAGACCCTGATGCTGGGAAAGATGGAAGATAGAAAGAGAAGGGAACAACAGAGGATGAGAGGGCCAGATGGCATCATTAACTTGATGGACATGAGTTTGAGCAAGCTCTGGGAGTTGGTGATGGACAGGGAAGCCTGGCATACTGCAGCCCATGGGGTCTCAAAGGGTCAGACACAATTGAGCAACTGAACTGATCTGATGGTCTTTCCAGTACTCATGTACAGTTGTGAGAGTTGGACCATAAAGAAGGTTGAGTGCCAATGGATTGATGCTTTCGAACTGTGGTGCTGGAGAAGACTCCTGAGATTCTCTTGGACTGCAAGCTAGATCAAACTAGTCAATCTTAAAGGAAATCAACCCTGAATATTCACTGGAAGGACAATACTGAAGGTAAAGCTCCAATACTTTGGTCACCTGATGTGAAGCTCTGACTCATTGGAGAAGACCCTGATGCTGGGAAAGATTGAAGGCAGGAGGAGAAGAGGGTAACAGAGGATGAGATGGCTGGATGGCATCATCAATACAATGGCCATGAACTTGGGCAAACTCCGGGATATGGTGAGGGACAGGAAAGCCTGGAGTGCTGCTGCCCTTTGGGTCATAACGAGCCAGACACGACTTGGCGACTGAACAAACAAACAAACTGGCATTAACTCTATATTCCTATAGTACTATAAAGTGAAAGTGAAGTGAAGTCACTCAGTCTCGTCCAACTCTTTGAGACTCCACGGATTGCAGCCTACCAGGCTCCTCCGTCCATGGGATTTTCTGGGCAAGAATTCTGGAGTGGGGTGCCACTGCCTTCTCCAGGAGATCTTCCCGACCAAGGGATTGAATCCGGGTCTCTCACATTGTAGGCAGACGCTTTACCGTCTGAGCCACTGTGATTCATAGCACTATAGTAACGTCAATAACTGATACTTTATGTTATGGTTTTCCTGATATAAATGAATTTAAATTTTTTCTCCCCCCAAAACTAACATTTTTCTTGTTATCAATTGTAAGAGAGTAAGACACATGTAGAGGGTCATACTGTCAATGGCCATGTAATAAAAAGAATCAATGGGTTAAAAGAGTAACTAGAATTCTTACCTCAGTTTCATTGTCAGGGAACTGTAAAGAGTTTACATACCATATATTTGGCATCTAGTGTGTGCCTGGCAATGAACTACTGCTTTAAATACAGCATCTCACTTACTTCTCAAAATAACTTTCTCAGAATGGTAGCAATTCAACATGACCTTATCTGGACTAAAGTAGCAAAATGATTTACCCAAATCCAAGTGTCAGTCAAAGTGACACAGTCAAGAGTCTTACTGTAAGTTGATGTGACTCATGGATATGTTTGAACATCCAACTGTATAGGGCTGACTCTCAGCTTGGATTCATAATTATAAAACAGATTTTCTAAATCACCACTGTGGACAATGACAGTGACATAGGAATCTTAGTCCCAGTGCCGTTAGACATCTAAAAGGAAACACCGATACATCATTAAATAAAATCATGCTTTACTTACTTCATTGAAAAACATCACAAGAAAATTAATTTTGACATTTACATATACATTCAAAATGTCACCAACCACTGGAGTTTAATTCCAAATACGTCTATTTTATTTCTTGAACAAAGAATTTAACCTCTGTAATTATTATCAGAAAGATAATTTATTGACATTCTAAAAATAAAGTAACATTTTTATTAGCTGACATTTGATATTTTTCACCTAGTTTTTTAAAGGCTATCTTTCATGTTTTTAAAAACCAATGATCATAACCTGTCAACCCATCATTGTAAAGTCTAACTCAAAATGTTTGCTTGTTCAGTAAACAGAAGCCCTTTTAGATCTGTTGCATTATTTTAAACTTACAAAGCTCTATTGATCAGAGCTCTGTTAGTTCCAAATAAAGAACAAATCAATTTTAGCTTAAACAAGAAAGGTAGAGGCCTTATTGATTCATTTAACCAAACCAAAGAAAATGGAAAGCACAGTGGTTGGTTCACAGCGCTGGGCTCAAGGTAAACCAGACAGTATCAGGCCTCTCAGTTCATCATTTGAGTTAACATTAGTTAAGAAAATAACTCTGAAAAGGAAATATATATAAAACATATACAAAACTGAATCACTTGGCTCTATGCCTACCATTATAAAGAAAAAATGTATTTTTTAAAAAAGAGATAATAGTTGAAGGAAAAAAAGAAAATATGAACTATCAGGTTTCCTCTTTTCAGTATCTTTCTAGAAGATTCACTCTGGGTGACTGAGCCTGAAAGCAAACATGTATGCAGGGGTTCTCTGATGCCACATAGTGGAGCCCAAGTCTGAGCAAGAGCACCATTGAGAGGATTTGAGCATTGTGGAATACTGGCCAAAACTCATTGGATTTGGAGGAGGGCAAAGCTTGGTTTCATTCCCAGCTATAAAATTTAGAGAGTAATTTAGGCTATAAATAACAACCATCCCCAGCCTTAGATCCCAGACTTTAAGCATGTTAATAACCATTTAGTTTTTAATTAAGATTAAGTGAAAAAGCATGTCATAGGGCTTGTAGAGGATCTGATCTACAGCTATCACTTATTATATGTACAAGAGACTATAAGACAAATCTTGTGGTTTCTTCTAAATACATGGATTCTGAGAGGATCAAACATATGGGCATGGAAACATTAAAGTACTCTACAGATTTCAGTTATGCTATATTCATCTCTATACTTTGATATGTTGGGTGCCAACCCCAAGCTCCATCTGTCCCAATACAATGCTATTCAAATGTGTCTGCCATCCGTGTAAGCAACCCAGAGTAGAGGCCACTTTTTACATCTCCTGTTCCCCATCCTTCCTCCCACAGTTCCTAACACCATGCTGAGCACAGAGTAAAGGCCCAGTATACATCTGGGAACTGATTAATTGATCATTAATAAAAATGAAAATTCCCAGGGAGGATATAAGTGGAATTTTATTTTTCCTCACCAAAAATAATACTTTATTACTTAAGTAATAAAGTACATGATTATTAATGGTTTACTTTCAAGCTGATAACAAACAATTATCTGGATATCTTGAATACATACTAACTTTTGCAAAAATTATACTAAAAAGCTTGTGAATATTACTATTAATCAAATTTGTAACCATAACCCACAACATACATGGTAAATTGAAGACAGGACTCACAACAAAGTTGAAATACTACAATATCAAAATAAATACTTGAGTGTGCATTTCCACACAAAATAAACTTTTCTGATAGTTTTTGTCTTTAGACAACTTGGCTTGTATCAATTTCAGAATGAGACCTTCCCATAGTTAAGTTTGGGCTTCCCCAGAAGCTCAGCGGTAAAGAATTCATCTGCAGTGCAAGAGATATGGGTTGGATCCCTATGTCAGGAAGATCCCCGGAGGAGGGTGTGGCAACCCACTCCAGTATTCTTGTCTGGAAAATCCCATGGGCAGAGAAGCCTGGCGGGCTGCAGTCCATAGGGTTGCAAAGAGTCAGACATTTGAAGTGACTGAGCACAGCACGCACAGTGAAGTTTGGTAACAGAGAGGCTTGCAAGAAGCTTCAGTAGTTACTGACCTTGACCTCAGTTCAATGCAAAATGACTTCTAGAGCTTCCCCCAAAATAGATATGTTTCTACATAATGAACACAAGAGAGCTACATTTCTTCATCTGCTCTGGCTTATAGAAATCTTAGAATCTATATTTGTAGCTCAATTTGAGCAAAATACAATAGACCTTCAGGAAACGCACTCATAAAACAGTTCACCTCAGTTTCACTTACGTTGTTTATCCCCTCTGTATTATTTCCTCACCTCTAAATTCTCTTAGATATTATGGTTGCACTTTAAAAAAAAAATAAGATATGCATAAATGAACAAGGATATAAATAACTTCCTTTTCCTATCATCCAGTGCTGCTTGATGCAAAGTAGCCTCATTTCATCGCAGTTTTCCTGCATTACTTTACTCATAAACAGTGCTCAATATAGCCTCTAATATTTTACATTCTACTTTTTATAATTTTTTTTCATGACAAAGTTTGCATATCTGTTACAAAATGTTTAAAAATACAGAGATACAGAAAGGGAAAAGATAGAAAACCCTCTCCCCAATTTAACTACCATTCCCTTCTCCCTCTTTTCTTGTCGTCTCTTACCCCTAGACCCACAACTTGAAGATCATGCTGACCACCAGAAAATGGTTCGGTGGTGGAGAATGCTACAGAACACACACACAAACATTTGTGTGTATTTGTAGTCTTTCTTTCACTTGTCACATCTCTAAAGGTCAATCATTGCCCAATGACATCAGCAAGATGGTGGACCAGGAGCTCTTCCTACTCATATTGCCCTTTACTATCAACAATTTGGCACAAGAGTGTTTTTCTGGGATCTTTGGGATCCAGCCTCAGGCTGGGAGCAGTCCTGCTCTAGACAGGACTCACATGTGCTCCAGGAGTCACAGCTGTCTGAGCCCTGGGAGGCTGGTGCCCCAACCTCAGTTCTACACAGACCCTGCAAAGGTCCTGTAACTTGGTTCCTGCTCCTCTCCACTGCAGCCCAGTGATGCTCATGCCACCCAACAGCGGGGCAGGAGACACACTTGTCTTTGTCCTGAGGCAAGCCCGCCAAAATCGATTCTACTGAAGAGCCTGAAATGGCGCAGTAACTTGAATTCAGTCCCTCTCAGTCACAGGCCAAAGGCAGTCCTGGCCACCCACGGACACCTTCCACCCAACCATGAGACACCTCTCTGTGTCCCCAGAGCTAGGCCTTTTGTTGGTGCATCTGGGAGCAGCCCTTAACCTGGGTCTAGCCCCTTTCAATTGCTTTCTAGTGCCTGCTCAAGAAACTGGAGGGAAACTAGCCCACCCATGCTCCAGGAGGAAGGCCCTTGGTCCAACTTAGGAGAGTGAAGCAGCCCAGCTCCAGCCCCACTTTGCCCCAATCTAGAGGTACTCCCTAGAGGAAACTGGTGGGAGGAATGCCCGTCTGTGTCCCTGAAACACCTCCATGATTTAGTTCTAGTCCCTATTAGCAAATCAAAAAGAAAGATACAGAGAGGGGAAGCAACAAACGGAACAAATAAACTACAAACAAATTAGAAAATAATTAACAAAAGGGTGATAGTAAGTCCTTACATATAAAGAATCATTTCTGACATTCCAACCAAGCAGTACAGAATGGATTTAAAAAATAATAATAAAAATCCAATAATATGTTACCTATAAAAGATTCACCTAGCTTTAAGGACACACATAAGATGAAAGTGAAGGGATAGGAAAAGATATTCCATGGAAATGGTAACCAAAAGAGATCCATGCTGGCTACCCTTACATTAGATAAACAAGATATCTCTTTCATTCACTGCAATATTATTCACAACGGTGAAAATATAGAAACAACTTAAGTGTACAGATGAATGCATAAGCAAAGTGTGGTATATGTCTAGGATGGAATACTACTCAGCCATTTAAAAAAAAGAAGCAAATAAGAAAATCTTGACATTTGTGACAATATGGAGGAACCTGGGGAATATTATGCTGAGAGAAATCAGCCTGACACAGAAAAATAAATACTGCATGATCTCACTTAATGTGGAATCTAAAAAAAAGTAAAACTCATAGAAACAGAGAGAATAATGGTGGTTGCCATAAGCTGGGGCATCAGGGAAATGGAGAAATGCTGATTAAGTATATAAATTCAGTTATAAGATAAAGAAGTTCTGAGAATCTAATGTACAGCAGGGTAACTACAGTTAATAATACTGTATTGAAAATTTGAAATTTGCTTAGAGGGTAAATCTTGTTTGTTCTCACCATTAAAAGCAACTGATTACTATATGAAGTGATGAATGTTATAATTAGTTTGACTGTGATAATCACTTCATAATATATACATATATTAAATCAAGTTGCTCTTATTAAACATATGCAATTCTTATTTGTCAATTTACCTCAATAATTATGGAGAGGAAAAGATCAATTATCATTCTACTGTATAAATACACTATAACTTATTTAACCACAAATTATTTAACAAATATTTTTTGGTTCAAGATAAAGGATGTTATAAAGACATTCTTGTATGTATGTCTTTGCCTGCTTAAGAATTTTTCTAGGAGAGCTTTTTCCCCTCTAACTTTAATTTAATGGTTCTAATTTGCTACCTGACAGGAATTCGGAGAACCAAGCTGATTAGAATGCCCTATGAAATGATAAATGTGCTTTAAGTGAGGGGCTGAAGATTTCTTCATTAGTAAAATTCATGAGTTTTAGACTCCAATCTTCATGAAATCTATCAGAGAATAGTGGGAAATGGCAACCCACTCCAGTATCCTTGCCTGAAGAATCCCAGGGACAGTGGAGCCTGGTGGGCTGCTGTCTGTGGGGTTGCACAGAGTCGGACATGAATGAAGCGACTTAGCAGCAGCTATCACTCAGAGAAGAGTATAATCTAAAAGCTGATCATTTAATTGTAGTCCTAATTTCAGGAAATAATTTAGTGTTTCTTTAAAACAAAAAGCATTCATCCCAAACTTTTAAGTACATTTGATTTCTGAATATTTAAGGAATATCTACTATTTGTATAAATGTAGAGATTTTGTCCTAGATTTTGTCATTTTTTTATATTATGTAACAGGACTTATTAAAATGACATTAAAGACACATAGCAATAATATATGATTTTAAGCATTGTACAAAGTTAGTATGGCTGAACTTATATTTATTTCAGTCTGATAACATATCACTAAACCAGTTTTATCTATTTACATTTATTGAGATTATTTTTCATGCAATGTTATTTTGTGCTTTTTCCATACCTTACTATATACTTTTTGTTTCCTCTTCCTGTCCCATCCCGTGGTTGAATGAATTATTGTTCTCAATTCTTCACTCTCTTGTTCCATCATTATATACACAGCCCTTGACATAACCTGAAAGTGGCTGGCTTTAGGGCTTGGGTATGTGACTCAAATTAGCCAGTGAAATGTTTGGAGATGAAATTCAAGCAGGGACCTGAAATGAAATGTTCTTGCACAGTTTTTTTTTTTTTAAACTCTGATTTTTCCTGGACAAGATTTTATCATTCTAAGCCAAGTTTCCTGTACCATACTCAGTTCAGTTCAGTCACTCAGTTGTGTCTGACTCTTTGTGACCCCATGAACCGCAGCACGCCAGGCTTCCCTGTCCATCACCAACTACCGGAGTTTACTCAACCTCATGTCCATTGAGGCAGTGGAAGATGCCATCAAATCATCTTATCCTCTGTTGTCCCCTTCTCCTCCTGCCTTCAATCTTCCCAGCATCAGGGTATTTGCAAATGAGTCAGTTCTTTGCATCAGGTAGCCAAAGTATTGGAGTTTCAGCTTCAGCATCAGTCCTTCAATGAATATTCACGACTCATTTCCTTTAGGATAGACTGGCTGGATCTCCTTGCTGACTAAGGACTCTCAAGAATCTTCTCCAACACCACAGTTCAAAAACATGCATTCTTCGGTGCTCAGCTTTCTTTACAGTCCGGCTCTCACATCCATACATGGCTACTGGAAAAACCATAGCTTTGGCTTGATGGACCTTTGTCAGAAAAGTAGTGTCTCTCCTTGTTAATATGTTGTATAAGTTGGTCATAGCTTTTCTTCCAAGGAGCAAGCATGTTTTAATTTCATAGTGGCAGTCACTATCTGCGGTGATTTTGGAGCCCAAGAAAATAAAATCTCTCACTGTTTCCACTGTTTCCCTATCTATTTGCCATGAAGTGATGGAACCAGATGCCATGATCTTAGTTTTCTGAATGTTGAGCCTTAAGCCAACTTTTTCACTCTCCTCTTTCACTTTGATCAACAGGCTCTTTAGTTCTTCTTCGCTTTATGCCATAAGGGTGGTGTCATCTGCATATTTGAGGTTATTGATATTTCTCCCAGCAATCTCTGCTTATCTGGATCAGTGGATATTTTGTTTTGTTTTTTAAACTCCTTTTCATAGTGGGAGCAATACTTAAGCTTTATGTATGCAGCTGGATGTCAGCTCCCTTGCTTTAAGCAAGTCTAAGCCAATTATCTCTGGGCTTCCCAGGTGGCGCTAGTGGCAAAGAACGCTCCTGCCAATGCAGGAGACATAGAGAGGGGAGTTCTATCCCTGGGGTTGGGAAGACCCCCTGAAGGAGAGCATGGCAACCCACTCCAGTATTCTTGCCTAGAGAATCCATGGACAGGGAAGCTGGCAGGCTACAGTCCAAAGGATCGCAAAGAGTCAGACAGAATTAAAGCAATTTATTACACACGCACGCAAGCCCATATGTCTATCCCAGTACGAATTTCCCCTTTCTTTCTTCAGAATTTGTCTGTGTGCTCAAACACTTTTTGGATATCTATTGTGAAATGAAATATTTTCTGCTTTATGCTCTACCAGTAAACAATCCTTTTCTATATGCAAATTTCTGAACACAGGTGAAACAAAGTCAGTTATTTGGAAGCCATCAGCTACTTCCTCTCAAGAAAGCACTGAGGAGCTGGGAGGATGTGAAAGGCCACCATCTACCACATTTCCCATCTCTTTCAGGAAACAAAGATTTGTTATGTGAACAGTAAAGAAAGCAGGATTGGCCCCAGATAGCTAGATGCATATGGAAGAAATGATTTCAGCTAGCCCAGACACTTGCATCTTTTTATCCATGTTGTTGTTGAGTCGATCAGTCCTATCCAACTTTTTGTGACCCCATGGACTGCAGCATGTCAGGCTTCTCTGTCCTTCACTATCACCCAGAATTTGTTCAAACTCATGTCGGTTGAGTCAATTATGCCTTCCAACCATCTCATCTTCTGTTGTCCACTTCTCCTACCCTCAATCTTTCCTAGCATCAGGGTCTTTTCCAATGAGTCAGCCCTTCACATTAGGTGGCCAAAGTATTGGAGTTTCAGCTTTAGCATCAGTCCTTCCAATGAATATTGAGAGTTGATATCCTTTAGGATTGACTGGTTCATCTTCTTGCAGTCCATGAGACTCTCAAGAGTCTTCTCCAACACCACATCAATTCTTTGGCACTCAGCCTTCTTTATGGTCCAACTCTAACTTCCATACATGACAACTGGAAAAATCATAGCTTTGACTATAGGGATCTTTGTTGGCAAAGTGATGTCTCTGCTTTTTAGTATGTTGTCTAGGTTTGTCAGTTTTTCTTCCAAGGAGCAAGCATCTTTTAATTAGAACATCATTAAATCTCTTCATGTGAGAGATTAAAAGATTAACAGTAATCTTTTAATATTCAGATTACCTGCACCAGCTGCAAACTTGTGTATAGCCTGGCTCCTCCCTTGCCTCCTGTGAGAGCTGACTCCTGGGCTGGAGTCCTAACATTCCCACCAAATAAAACCTAACTCTCAACTTCTGGGTTGCAGGTATTTTTTTATGAAATAGACAGAGGAGTCAGTCAACATTAGTTTAGCTTGATATTTACCCAAAGTCCCTCAAATAGCCTTTACCTTATTAGCTTATTTGAACATAGTGTAAGCAAATAAAAATCATGGAAAGTAACAGCAGAAAGTTAGGAAGAATAACAACATCATCACAATTCATTCTCACATTTGGAAGGCACCTGACAAAAAACTCACCTAGCATAGCTGAGTAGTGTCACCTTTTCATTAGATAATTATTTATTAAGACCCTATAGTAATCTGGAGATTCCCAGGTGATTCAATGGCAAAGAATCTGCCTGCAATGTAGGAGATACCAGTTCAATTCCTGGGTCAGGAGGATCCCCTAGAGGAGGAAACTGCAATACCCTCCAGGATTTTTTCTGGAAAATCCCATGGACAGAGAAGCCTGACAGGCTACAGTCCATGGGGTCACAAAGAATAGGACATGACGGAGCACACAGCACACATCATACTTTGTACTCAAATCAAAGAGAGTTGCTTTAAGGAGATGACAGTCCATCAAGAAAAATGGCTCAGTTGGTAAAGAATCCGCCTGCAATGCAGGAGATTGCCTACAATACAGGAGACCTGGGTTTGATCCCTGGGTCAGGAAGTTCCCCTGGAGAAGGAAATGGTAACCCAATCCAGTATTCTTGCTTGTAAAATCCCATGGACAGAGGAGCCTAGCAGGTTACAGTCCATAGGGTAGCAAAGAGTCAGACATGACTGAGCAACTAAACCACCACCACAAATAACAGAGAATAAAACTATCAAAAGAGACAAGTACCTAAAGTAATACAAGGGAAGATCATTCCAGTTTAGAGGAAGTGATATGAGGACATAACAAATGATGTATATTTGGTTTTCATTCTGTAACCGGGCACAGAGATCCTCAAACCTTTGGTATTTCCTGAATGCTACTGATGAGGAGTGTCTTTTGTGATTTGTAATAAGCTCCTCTCTTCCAAACCAGAGTTTATGTCAATAAGGTGACTCTAGGAGGATGGGGCTCCCTGTCAGAGGATTAGATTAAAGGGATGAAACTTTCAGCCCTACCTCCACCTCTGGGAAAGAGACAAAGGCTACAGATTGAGTTCAGTGCTAGTGACCAATGATCTCATCAACCATGCCTACATAGCAGAATCTCAGAAAAACCCTAAACAAAGGGGTCTGAAGAGCTTCTGGGTTGGTTGGCAAAATGCATCCATGAGCCTGCAGCGTGGCACATCCACGCTCCAGAGACAGAAGTTCCTGTGTGCAGGGCCCTGTGGACCTCACCATGTACATCTTTTCATCTGACTCCTCACTTGGGTCCCTTAAAATATCAGTCGAAATAAACTGATAATAGTAAGTAGACTATTTGCTCATGGGTTCTATGAGCAAATTATTGAATCTGAAGAGGAGTTTGTGGAAATCTCCCAATTTATAACAAGCTGGGACATGTGATTGGCTTCTGAAGCTGGGGCAGTCTTGTGGGACTGTCCCATTAGCCTGTGAGATCTGTGATAAAAATACGTAGACACTGATAGAATTTAGTTAAATTAGAGGACATCCAGGTTGTGTCCACCAAGAACTGGAGAATAGATTAGTATGGAAAAACTCACACATCATTTGTCAGATGTGTTTTGAGTAGAAAACAGTTTTTTTTTCCTATTAAAAGGACAATGAAAATAGGCCTTAAAGAAATCACCCCTTCTTTCTTCCCCCTCACTCTCTCCCTACTGTCCTTCATCTTTTTTCTTCCTCCTTTTCACAAATATTTACTGAGCATCTTCTCAATTTCCAGGCATGAACGTGAATGCTGGGAAGATAAGTTGAAGAAGACAACCTATCTGCTCTCCTGATATTCTCGGGCAGGTTGCTGGTCAGTCATTCAGTCATGTCCGACTCTTTGCAATTCCATTAACTGCAGCATGCCAGGCTGCCCTGAGCTTTACCATCTCCCAGAGTTTGCTCAAACTCAAGTCCATTCAGTTGGTGATGCCATCCCACCATCTCATCTTCTGTTGTCCCCTTCTCGTCCTGCCTTAAATCTTTCCCTGCATCAGGGTCTTTTCCAATGATTCAGCTCTTCGCATCAGGTAGCCAAAGTACTGGAGCATCAGGTTCAGCATCAGTTCTTCCAAGGAATATTCAGAGCTGATTTCCTTTAAGATTGACTGGTTTGAACTCCTTGCAGGCCAAGCGACTCTCGAGAATCTTCTCCAGCACCACAGGTCGAAAACATCAATTCTTTGTCACTCAGCTTTCTTTATACTCCAACTCTCATATCCATACATGATTACTGGAAAAGCCATAGCTTTAACTATATGGACCTTTGTCAGCAAAGTAATATCTCTGCTTTTTAATATGCTTTCTAGGTTGATCATAACTTTTCTTCCAAGGAGCAAGTGTCTTTTAATTTCATGGCTGCAAACACAATCTGCAGTGATTTTGGAGCCCAAAAAAATCAAGTCTGTCACTGTTTCCCCATCTCTTTGCCATGAAGTGATGGGACTGGATGCCATGTTCTTAGTTTTTTGACCATTGAGTTTTAAGTCAACTTGTTCACTTTCCTCTTTCACTTTCATCAATAGGCTCTTTAGTTCTTCTTCACTTTCTGCCATAAGGGTGGTGTCATCTGCATATCTGAGGTTACTGATATTTCTCCCAACAATCTTGATTCCAGCTTGTGCTTCATCCAGCTTGGTATTTCACATGATGTACTCACCTTCTAAGTTAAATAAGCAGGGTGACAATATACAGCCTTGAAGTACTTGTTTTCCAATTTGGAATCAGTCTGTTGTTCCATGTCCAGTTCTAACTGTTGCTTCCTGACCTGCATACAGATTTCTCAGGAGGCAGGTAAGGTGGTGTGGTATTCCCATCTCTTTAAGAATTTTCCACAGTTTGTTGTGATCCACACAGTCAAAGGCTTTGGCATAGTCAATAAAGCAGAAGTAGATGTTCTTCTGGAACTCTCTTGCTCCTTTGATGATCCAACGAAATGTTGGCAATTTAATCTCTGGTTCCTCTGCCTTTTCTAAAACCAGCGCTAACATCTGGAGGTTCTTGGTTCATCTAGTGTGGAAGCCTGGCTTGGAGAATTTTGAGCATGACCTTGCTAGTGTGTGAGGTGAATCCTTATCCATAATGGGGCAGACAGAATGAAAACCTGAGGTTGGTACATGTTCAATATGCTACTGAAAAAGGGCAGAGGAATAGTTCCAGATGGCATGAAGAGGCTGAGTCCAAGTGAAACAGCCCCCAGTTGTGCATGTGTCTGGTGGAGAAGTCAAGTCGGACACTGTAAATAAGAATATTGCATAGGATGTTAGGTCCATGAATCAAGGTAAATTGGAAGTGGTCAAACAGGAGATGGCAAGAGTGAACATCAACATTTTAGGAATCAGTGAACTGAGATGGATGGCAATGGGCATTATTTCACATGACAGTATATCTACTACTGTGAGCAAGAATCCCTTAGAAGAAATGGAGCAGCCCTCACAGTCAACAACAGACTCTGAGATGCAGTACCGGATGCAATCTCAAAAGCAACAGAACAATCTCAGCTTGTCTCCAAGGCAAACTATTCAGTATCACAGTAATCCAAGTCTATGCCCCAACAACTAATGCCAAAGAAGATGAAGCTGAATGGTTCTATGAAGACCTACAAGACCTTCTAGAACTAACACCAAAAAAGGATGTCCTTTTCATCATGGGGGACTGGAATGCAAAAGTAGGAAGTCAAGATATACCTGGAGTAACAGGCAAGTTTGGCCTTGGAGTACAAAATGAAGCAGGGAAGTTCTGCCAAGAGAACGCACTGGTCATGGCAAACACTCTTCTAATAACACAAGAGACAACTTTTGGGCAGGGGGAAGTAATAAAATATAGAATTTTAGGCACTCAAAAGTACTATTAAAAATAAGGTAAAAGGTTAGATATTAATATGATGGGGCACGATTTTCAATTGCAGGTTTAAAAATGGAAGATAAAATGACTTTGGGTAGAAACGTAAGTGAAGTGAGGTAGTAAGTCAAGGAAATTTCTGACAGAAGCAAGAGGAAAAAGTAAGTCTGGCATTTTGAAAAATAGCAAGGAAGCCAGTATGCAGAGATTGTAGGTAAAAATGAAATGGTAAGGACAGAGGTCAGCAGGCCAGATGCTGCAGGGCTGCATAAACCATGGTAAGTAGTTTGGATTCTGTTCTAATAGGAAGGCACTGGAAAGAGTTAGCAAACTAGCTGGTAAGACTTGACTTTTTATTTGAAAGTTATCATTCTGACAATAAATGGAAAATAGACTGTTGAGGTGAGGGAACGTGGCACAAGAGTGGAAGCAGGGAGGCTGAGTAGGGACTATGAGAAAGGACAGAGAAAAGAGCCTGTTGTAAGGAGTCAGGCACACAGAAGCGAAAATTGGTCTAACTGTGCATGTATTTTGAGGATAGAACCATAAATTCTTACTAACAGATGGACTGCTGGGTATAGCAGATTTGAGAGAAAGTGAGATTATCAGTGATCTTGAAGGGGAAAAACAAGTGAGGAGCAAGTTTGGGGATAAATTGTGAGTCAAAGTTTCTCTTTTGACACTTGCTAAGCAATTATATTTTACAGTCCTGTACTAATATTACTACTAATTTAGAAAAACTCTTAAAAGATAATCTTAAAGCAAATGCCCTGTTTCTGTTCCTTTCTTCATGCCTGAGGCTAGCTCCAGTTAGAACAAAGGAAGAGGCTGGGTGGCAGTGCAGCTCACGGCCCACTTTTCTTTTTTTTTAACTACAGAAACTAGTGAGTGTGACATCTTAAATATGCACGATGCTTATTCTTCATGTTGGTTTGATCCCTTCCTGACTTGCATTATGAAGTACTATATGGTACAATCATCACAATATTTAAAAGTATTCAAGTCAGTGTTAAAGTAACATAGTTTATACAATTGATTGGACTATCTGGCAGATTTAGCTATATTTGTGTTAATAAGATCTAATTTATATGTGACCTAAAAAATCCTTCTATATTATTCAATGTTTAAATTGTTGAGATTTTGATTCCTACTTTTTTACATTTATCAATTGGTAGAACAAATTCTTAATACATAAGTCTTAGCTTCCAGCATCAATTTGCAAACCTACTGTTTTAGTTAAAATAATTTTATTTTCTTGAAATAATAAAATATTTTTATTTAAGGTGGATTAAACATAATGCTTATAAAATTTAAAAAATCTTCAAAAATACCCATATAAATTGATGTTTTATTTTAAATCCTTCACTCACTGTGGCAAAAAACACAACAGAAAAAAACATTTAACAGCTAGAAAGTATGTTTGCTTCACAGGTAACGTGCAGGCACCATGCTGTGTGCATTTGGAGAATTAATATCTGTTTCTGGATAATAAGATTCAAGATACTAGCAGATAACCTTTGATCTCTGAACTGCTAAACATCCTCTTTAAAAGTTAACTGTTTTTTAATTCTTCTTTGTCTTTTATGCTGATGGAACTTACGACTCCAAGAACTTTAATTGCCAAGCAAATATTGAAGCCGAAGTGAAAAAAGAAATGCTATTTCACCTCTAAATAGAACAAACAGATGATACCAAAGTATAGTCAATTCTAACTTCAACTTGATATGTGCAACTGCCAATTAGATCATGTGGGCTCTGAATTTTAAAGAGGCCTGAGGAACAGTTGCAAAAAGAATCAGTAAATGTAGCTCTTAATGCTCTTCTTCCTTCAAGGACAAAATACAGTCTAAAACGCATCCTTCCTACTTTTCTAGAAAAGATTCTGAGACATTGCTTTGCATCTATCCTTTCAGTTAACAGACACTGATATTGTTGGGCCAGTTGTGTCTGCCTTTTTGTGACTCCATGGACTACAACACACTAGGCCTTCCTGTCCCTCAGCATCGCCCTAATGCATAATATGAAAACTTTCATTCAGTGGTGGTTTTCATTACTAAAAACAAAGATGTATTAGAAATGCCATTCAAGCAGAAGTGCTATGGTAAATTTGATAAAAGAAGGTAAGTCTATGCTGTGGTCCAGGTAAGTAATCACTTGTTATTTTTATTGCAGAACAGCCAAATTTTATTGTGTTCTTACCTATATGCCAAGAGCTAAGGCTTCCCTGGTGGCTCAGGTAATAAAAAATCTGCCTTCAGGGCAGGACACCCAGGTTCGATCCTTGGGTTGGCAAGATCTCCTGAGAAGGGATGGCAACACACTCCAGTGTTCCTGCTTGGAGAATTCCACAGTCAGAGGAGCCTTGTGAGCTGTAGTCCATGGGGTCACTGAGATCTGGGGATGTTCCTGGTGGTCCAGTGGCTAGGGTTCCATGTTCCCAATGCAGGGGACCTGAGTTTGACCCCTAGTTTGGGAACTAAATCCCACATGCTGTAACTAAGAGTTCACATAATGCAATTAAAGATCCCACATGCCACAACTAACACCCAATGCAGCCAAGTAAATCAATAAATAAAAACAAATATTTAAAAAAGATTTTTTAGAAGAGTTTCTGGATGTGGGTTAGCGTCCTAGCTTAGCTCTGTCCACAGATCTATCTGCCCTTCTCATACCTCATATTGGGCTTCCCTGGCTCGGATAGTAAAGAATCTGCCTGCAATGCAGGATACCTGGGTTCAATCCCTGGGGTAGAAAGATCCCCAGGAGAAGAGAATGGCTACCCACTCCAGTGTTCTTGCCTGGAGAATCCTATGGACAGAGGAGCCTGGCAAGTTACAGTCCATGGGGTTGGAAAGAGTTGGACACGACTGAATGACTAAGACTTCCACACTACACAAGGATATACAGCTAGAGATAGAAGTACATAGCTCTTCTTGAAATACTTTCTGATAAAAAAAAGTATTCTTCAAAATGTTTTCTTTATGAAGACTATTTGTAGAGAATGCTTGAGCATGTGCCCAAATACACATGCAAAGTAATATATGTACATATATAATATACTATATTTAATCTAAAAATTAAATGTACATACTACTTTCTCAATATTAGGATATCATGAAATATACCTAAACACATATAAGGCAAAAAGTATGAGATGAAAATTTATTTTGATTAAAAAACTTTTTTTTATTGGTTTTGCCATACAATGAAATGAAATCGCCATGGGTTTACATATGTTCCTCCTCCAGAACCCCCCTCCCTCCTCCCTCCCGATTCCCTCCCGCTGGGAAATCTCGGTGCACCAGCCCCGAGCATCAATCCTGGGCTGGCGATTGATTTCACATATGATAATTAACATGTTTCAATGCCATTCTCCCATATCATCCCACCCCTGCCCTCTTCCACAGAGTCCACGAGTCTGTTCTATATGTCTGCGTTCCTTTTGCTGTCTCACATGCAGGGTTCTCCCTGCCATCTTTCTAAATTCCATATATATGGGTTAGTATACTGTATTGTGTTTTTTCCTTCTGGCTTACTTCACTCTGGATAATAGGCTCCAGTTCCGTCCACCTGAGTAGAACTGCTTCAAATGAATTTTTTTTTAATGCTGAGTAATATTCCATTGTGTATATGTACCACCGCTTTCTTATCCATTCATCAGTTGATGGGCATCTAGGTTGCTTCCATGTCCTGGCTATTGTAAACAATGTGGCGATGAACATTGGGGTACATGTGTCTCTTTCAATTCTGGTTTCCTCGGTGTATATGCCAAGCAGTGGGATTTCTGGGTCATATGGCAGGTCTATTTGCAGTTTTTTAAGGAATCTCCACACTGTTTTCCATAGTGGCTGTACTAGTTTGCATTCCCACCAACAGTGTAAGAGGGTTCCCTTTTCTCCACATCCTCTCCAGCATTTATTGCTTGTAGA